>PVLC010005933.1:0-73277 GCA_004027655.1 Graphiurus murinus
TCTTCTCCTTGCTGGGAACTGAACCCAGGATTTTGCCCCAAACTAGGCAAGCACTTCTACCAGTGATGTATCCAGCCCCTACATTTTCAAATTTGACAAACTCTTTTCTAGTTGTTCAAGATCTATTATAATTTTATAAATATACACTTGTCCTTTAGGATATGCAAACTAGTTAAGTTAGTAGCCTTACATTATGTTAGTAGTAAAAGAACCCTTTAACAGAAAATTTTAAGCAACATCCCAGTTAAAAATTAGTTTGCTCCCACACCTCAAAAATATTTATTTTTTACTATTGTTGTTGACATATTTTATTAATAGTCAACTTGGAGGTAAAGAGAAATATAAGTAGCATCTTAGATATTTAATATGTATGATAAGTTTGGTAAACTTCAAATGTACCTAAAAATCAATAATACCCACCTTTTTCATAGTTAGAGTCCTTTATATTAATCATTAATTATTAGGGCTATGTTTGATTCAATTATTTGCTGTTCTGACTTTCAGGACTGTTGTAATTTCAATGGGACCATGTTTTCACTAAATCGCTCTATTATTTAATACAATAAATATATGTCACTGGAAATGAATATTATAGTGCATACTACTTTCAAATAAAGTGATTTTTTGGATCACATTTCTAGTTTTCTATGGTCTTTTTCTTCTCCCTGTAATATTTAAGAAAGTCAGCTTTCCAAAACTATACTCTATCAAAAAGTTCTATGAATAGAAAATAATCATTTAAACTCTTTGATTTACCACTTAGCTACACTCACTCTCCTGATTTTTTTTTTTTTTTTTTTTGAGACAGGGTCTTTCTAAACTGCCCAAGCTAGCCTCAAACATTTGATCCTCCTATCTCAGCCCCTGGAGTCTCTGGGATTACAGGCATATGCCGCCATGCCAGGCTAAACTCATTGTTTTAACATTAATTAAGCATCACTATTTCAAAAACATTGCACAGAGTACAAAAATAAATAAGATTGTGTTCTGCTCTCAAGGATCCTGAAACAAAGTCACATAGTCTCAGCAGTATGTGTGATGTAAGAATATTCTCCTCAGAATAAAAGAAGCCTTCCCCAAATTTTGTCATTTTCTCACTGGAGTGTGAGACTTCATGCACCTCTTCACTGCCTAAGAGTGACCACCATCTATTTCCAGGTCAAATGTTCCATTTGCTCCTTACTTCTGCTGCCCTCCCCAGGAGTTTCAAGCAACGGAAAACAAACAAACAAACAACCGAACAGCTGGTAAAACGGTAATAATGTCAAGAAAAGAGGCAGAAAATTGATTTGTCAGGAAGTCAAAATCATTTTGAGATGGTTCCCACAGTTTTGCCTTATAACATACACTCGTCTGTTTCAGGCCCTTGTGTATTAGAGATAGGAAGCCAAAGGAGTTACTCCTCCAATGGAGCTAGCTTACCTTTCAGAAGCCCTTAGACAGCCTCCCTGCATCCACTCCATTTGCTCTAAATTTTGCTAAAAAGATAAGAGAAATCCTACCATTCAGTTGGGAAACTTTTAATATTTTTGTTTTTGTTTTTGTTACATTATCAAGTGTGACATTCATGTAATGTTATACTGGAAATAACAACACTTGGAAATAACCTTCAAGATAGAAAATCATCCATTGGGTTTTCTTGGAAGGAAGGACCTGCAACATTCTTCTTCCTTTTGGCACTGTGAAAGATAAGCCCTCTCAGAGTCATCCCACACCACCTGTGGGGCGAGAGATGACCAGCCCCCTTCTTCCACCAACAGTCCACAAGGCTCATTCCTGCCATAATGAGAAAGCTGATTGATGGATGTCACCTTTCCCACTGCTGACACTCTTATCTTTCTCAGCTTAGCAGCAGCAGACATGACCTGCTCCTTACCAGCTGCTCTCTGTGCAAGGGGCCCCCGTCCATCACTGTTTCCCCACTCCATCTGTTCTCCCCTCCTCCTTCTCCAAATTTCTGCCCATATGCCTACTGGCAGCAACCAATATGTCTGTCTGTCAGTAGCTCTGTAATGAGACCAATTTATAAGGTCACATAATCCTGACTCTTCAGAAAGAAAAGAAAAAAAAAAAAAGAAATCCCTATCACATTTACTGGAGAGAAAGTCACCTTTGCCTCTGGTTGTCAGGACTGTGGGAGGTCATGTGCTAGCCATCCAAAAGTAATTTAGAATTCATTTCCACAGATCTCTCTTTTCCTTAATAAGACCCCCTCCTCCCTGTTTTGGCTTTATTTGCCAATGTTCTTAGCTAGACATTGCAAAAATGAAAATATTGACCTTTAGGGAGGAAATGAGGGTCTAGAAACAATTTAGATTATTATGTCAAATAGTGAACACTCTACTTCATTCCGGTGGAATTATCAGCACACTTCCCTCGCTTGCATAGGAAATCTATGCACAGGATTTCCAAGGACCTGTCAGAAAGAGCTGCATGTTTGTGTAGCACAGCAGAATTTCCCCAAGAACATTTTGTGCCTTCAGCTGAGTAGTGCAAATGAAATTCTGTGTCAGTTTTGCCCAGAGGCTAAGAGTGCCTCATTATATTTTATTGAATTCAAATAATTGCAATCAAAATATTTGTAAGCAAAATGCAACCACTGAGTCCTATTTTATGATATAAGCTGTCCTGAGCAGCATGTTACATTTCTTTTCTACAAAGCATGGCACTTTATACTGCTCCATTTCCTAGAGGCTCCACTCAACAACTGTTAATTAATTATGATATGTATATATTGCTCTAAGTTTATCAGGGGCAGATGAAGGCCAAACATCAAAGTGTGTTGAATCGTTCCAGGACACCAAAACCTTGAGAACTATCAATTTTTGCTTTTTTCCCCTTAGAGATGCATGGTGGCTAGTCAAAGAGCCCCTGCAGGAAAGAGGCTCTAGCTGCCCGGCTGTGAATGTTTCTCTTTCTCAATGAAAAGTTCTTTTCTTTGGAATCTGGTTTTAAGGAACCGACAGTATGAGTCTATGAATCCAGAACCAGCTCTGGGATTTGAAAGCCAGAGTCACTGCCCTGATTCACAAAGTCCTAGGGTTAGTTTACTCTGCACTGGGAATTATGTTTGTGCACAGCACTGATTATGTACCAATATCATACTTAATATTGTTACTGGAATTTGAAGAATCACTTGAATCTTTTGCTGACATCTGGTCACCTAAAACCTTCAGCATTCCCTTTAATAGTGTGGAGCAAAAAAGCTGCCTCACAATTGGAGGTTCTATTTAAGGGGTTCTACTTAAGGTGTTCTGAGCCTCGGGGCTGCATGAACTAGCCTGTGCATTGTAGTTCATTGCTTAGCTTTGTTGCTCAGTTCAGAGTTGATTTCCTGGTCACTATTACTCCCTCCACCTCACACCTGCTGTCCTGCCTAATTATCACCCTAACCTGAATGAAAGGTGAATAGAGGAGGCAGGCAGCACAATAAGTGCCAGACCTTGCCATGCTTAAATGATTTAAACTCAGCTTATTGCTCATGCTTTGTTTTTCTTGTATCCCTGACTCCTGGAATCACAATTTTCTGTGCTAAAAATCATAGTTACTTCTTCAATTGATTCTAATATTAGTTGAACTATAGTTCTAATAGTCTAGTAGTAATCCTATAATGAATAGAATTAATTAAGCTTAATTCAAGTACTAAATGTTGATTATGGGGTTGAAAATAATCCTCTATTGCCACAGACAAAATATTCAGTCTGATGAAGCATCCTGCAGCAGATGAAGTAGAAAAATTGCTTGTTTTTATTATGCTAGTCCTGTCTCTTTGAACTTCCTTTTGCAATTAAGGACCATTTGTTAATTTATATGAAATATAACAAAGCCTAGAATGGATATCTTCAAAGGCATGACTGTTTCAGAAACTAGCTTTTTAAATAAGAAAATAACTAAATGTGCTTTATTTAAATAAGTATTTTGATATCTATGGTTAAAGTGTTAAGTCCAGCATATATGTATATGTATACACACACACATACATATATGCTGGCACATATATATATATATATATATATATATACATATACACACACACACACACACACACACACACACACACACACATATATATATATATATATATATATTCTTTATTTTTGCAACATCACCGGAATCTGAGATATTTTTAATTTAATGAAAATAATCTATGTTTCTTCACATATGTCATTTTACTGGTCCACTATCATGAAAATGAGTCCTGGAAGCCAGGCATGGTGGCACATGTTTGTAACCCCAGTACTTGGGAGGCTGAGACCAGAGGATACAGGTTCGTGGTCAACCTCAGTTACTTAGTGAGGCCCTCTGCAAGTTAGTGAGATCCTGTTTCAAAATAAAAAGAACAAAAAGTAGGACTGGGGGTGGGGGTGTATGTAGCTTGGAGGTAGAATGCCCCTGGGTTCAATTCCCAGTAAAACACACACACACACACACACACACACACACACACACACACAGAAAGAAAAAGAGACCTGAGTTGAATTTGAATTTCTGATAATGGTGATAGACCTATGGGGATCTATCAATATTCTTTCATCTAATTTCTCTTTTGATTGACATTTAAAGAATAGCTAACTAGGGATTTTGTAGAACATAGTTGATGAGCAAAGGTGATCAGCCTAAAATAGATTTGAAAAAATGCTAAACGGCATATTTTATTTCATAGGACTTGGGTATAATTGAGTCTCATCAGATTTTTAACAAAAGTGGAATGTGCCCAGTTTGTCGTGTAAAATTATTTGGTATTATGGTGAAAATAGTTTAGGAGTAAATCTCGAGAACAGTTTACAAATAGCATTGCACTTGCTCTTTCATTTTTAGCAGCTAGAGAAAACTGACAGGGTTGTAAAAACCTAATCTATAGCATTTAAAAGTCCAATACTGAATAACAGGAGCATTCAGATATACACATGAAAATAGTATTCCATCACATAAAGGTAGTCGATTGCTTTCACCGTTACTTGGGGGGACTCACTAGCCTGAGTCATAGCACCACTGAGGCCCTTGCTGGAGGAGGAAAAGGGATTTGGAGGGAATGTGTGAGAGCAGAGAGCCGATTTGTGACAGAGAAAGTTGCTTGATGCCTCTGGAAAGCAGTTCTGGGCTGAACATTAAAGTTTAGAAAGATCAGCAAAAGTCAAATGAGGAAGGTCCAGCTAAGCAATCTGGAGATTATCCTTGGAGCAACAAGGATAAAAGAGGGTTAACATGATAGTTTTATATCCTAGGAAGAAACCTCTAGTTGAAACATGAAGAAGGTGCTGGGAAAAGAATGGAGGTGGGTGAGCAATATAGTCTTAGTTAGAAGTGCTGAGGACCTGAAACAACAGGAATGGAGAAAGGAAACAGATTTGAAAATTATGGAGTTAGAATTATTAAGACTCGATGAGTGACAACATTTGGGTACTTAGGAGCAGCAGGATGCAAAAAGGAATAGAGGTCTTGGATTTGGGGAACTGTTACCTTTTCAAGACAAGCAAGAGAAAGAACAGGTCTTGAGGGAAATATGTTACACTCTTTGGGACCTATTGGTTTGAAATGTCTTTAGGACATGGATGCAGTTGCTGCTCTGGAAGAGTTAGGCATACAATTTAGATTCAGAAACTTCATGGAGAGAGAAAATTTTTAATATATTTTATTGTTCAGAGATTCTTATTTACTTACTATAAGCTAGAATAAGACTTAAAAGATATTTCTCTGCATGATTCAGGAACCTTTTCTTCATTTCTTATCTCAGGTATTAATCATGACCTCCCTGGGAAAAAGGTTTTTTAAGTTAGATTTTTTTTCCCTAGTATGATATAAAATTCATTGGCTGGTTTTCTTACCATCTTGTAACTGAACTCTTATAAGGTTGCTTACACTGTTGGAAACTATAGAATGTCTATAGTACATGTAGCAGGATATAAAGCTCTGGGAGGTTTCCCTAGTTGAATAAATTCTACCAGGCCATCCTTGTCTATGAAGTTTTCTATAGAAGTTTCCCTTCCTTGAATCTACCCTTGAGCATTTATAGACAAGTTAATACTCTTGCCATTTGTTTGGTTTTCATATATGTACTTATTCTCATCTCTCCAGACAAATAAACTACAAAATACCAGACATCAAAGACTATCAAACCCAACTTCTTATTTCTGCTTTTTTTCCTATAGTTTCTTCACTTACTTTTATACTCCCCACATCTAATAGTTTAGTATTATATTTCTTATGAAATACAAGTTTAAAGTACAAAGAATTTTGGAAACTCCAGTTTCTACCTAGAAGAACCAACAAAGTCCAATCTACTGGTTCTCTTTGTGGATTGCTTCAAGACACAGTGACCCAGGACTGGCCTTCTGGCTTTCAAGTTGTTTCTAGATTTAAGCTCTTCTCATTTATGCTTAGATGTAGAAGATCTAATTCTGGCTGGCAAGAAGTTATTCCCATACTTATTACCATTGCCATAGTTTACAAGGCTGAAGAGATAATTTTATCCACTTCCAAGGTTCTGTTTAATCCTCTGGTTCTTGTCAGTCCCCTCTTGAGAATGGAGCGTTGAATCTGTTGTCCTTCAACACAGTTGTTTCCTCATGAAGTCTTGAAGCTTTGCTATTTGCAGGTATACTCTGTCCTTTTAAGATATTTTATCTTTATTTTTAAATATCAATGAAGTCAGCAATCCTACTATTCACAATATCCATTCTTCTTTTACCTTGAGAGACTTGGATTTTCCAAACTTCTATAAGGACTTGTGACTTTCCATTAAAATGTGAATGAAGGTATACTAGTTCAGATATTTGTCTTGGTTCCTAAGTAAGGATTACTTAGGGCATAATCAACACATCCTAATCCCTAATAATCTTTAAAATCAACACTTTTTGTTTTAATCCATTGACAGTCTCAGATAGCTATGGTAGAAACCAGCCTACTCTAATGAATAAAAGCACCTTCTTTGCTATTCTTGGGCCCTCATTCCTTGTCTGCTAATGAATACTATAATGAAATATTGAGACAATTAACTTATGAAGAGAAAAAGATTATTTTGGTTTATGGTTCTGGAAGCTTCAGTCCAAGAGTGGGCAGCCCCATGCCTTAGGCCTCTGGAATGGGCATCCCATCAAGGCAGGAACACATGACAGAGCAAACTACTTATATCTCGAACCAGGAAGCAGGAGGAGAGAGACTGAGAGAGTAAGGTCCTACAGTCTCCTTCAAGGGCACACCCCCAATGACCTAAGGATCTCCCATAAGGCTCTACAGCCTAAAGGTCCACAGTCTCTCCCAACACTACCAATGTAAAGACTAAGCCTTTAAGACATGTCCCTTGAGGAACACTCATCCAAACTGTAGCACTCCTATTATGTTAACTGGTTATTTATCATCTTGGCTTCCCACTGATTACCAGTACCAGGTTGAAGGCTGTTGTGCAGTGAATATCTCACCTTGCTTGCTTGGCTAAATCTCTGCATAGAGGATTTGACTTAGAGTGAAGAAGTGCTTTCATGAAATAAGAACTGCAAAGACTGTAACTCTCTTAGAAAAGATGGAAACTGTGTTCTTGATGAATACTTAAAAATAGGATATAGCTTAAATCAATCTGGAATGACTTCAGGCGATTCTGCCTGAAAAATAAAAAAAGAAGATGGACTGATGCTGATTACAAATTAAAATTCTGCTATTTAATGAGGGTCTTACTGAATAGTGATTCTCCATCATTATGGCTTGTCGTTGTAAAACAGTAAACAGAAAAGTTTGCTAGACTTATTCAGGAAAAAATGTGCTAGCATGCTATTTTTAGTTAAACAACTCATGTGGTGATACCCCTTTTAAGAATATGAATCTTAAATTATATAGCTAATTAAAATCAGTGCAACAAAGACTACAAAAATACATTTTCATGCATTCCTTGGGGAAATATGGGAAACACTCATCACCCCTGGAGAGGGCATTTTACATTGGAGCCCCGGTGCCCTCTAAGTGAAGAAAGCTTTAGGAATCTTGCAAAGAAAAGAGCACACCTGAATTCAACCTTTAATGTTACTATGAAAACTGGATATCCACATGCAAAAGAATGAAAATGGATCCCTATCATATCCCAAATGCAAAAACGAACTCAAAATGGATTAAAGAATTACCTATGACTAAAAACTGTAAAACTCCTGGAAGAAAATATAAGAAAAAAGTTTTTAATTTTGTCTTTGGCAATGATTTCTTGGATATGACATCAAAAGCACAAGCAACAAAACCACAAATAAGTAAGTGGGATTACTATCAAACTAAAAAGTTCCTTCTACATAGTAAAGAAAATAACAAAATGAAGAGACAATCCAAAAAACAGAAAATATTTTACAAACTACATATTTGAAAAGGTTAATCTCCAAAATTTAAAAGAAATTCCTACAACTCATTAGCAACAAAACAACCTAGCTAAAAATTGACAAAACTTCAATAGACACTTCTCCAAAGAAGTGAGATGAATAACCAACAAGTATAATAAAAGGTGCTTGACATCATTATAAATTTTCTTCTAAGAACTTCTTTAATTTCATCCTACACATTTTGAAATGTATTTTAATTAGCATCAACTTCAAAATACTTTCTAATTTCCCTTGGATTTCTTCTTTGATCTATGAGCTGTTTAGTAGAATATTGTCGTTATATTTGAGGCTTTTATTACTATTGATTTTCATCTAATAATCTTTTGGTTGGTCAAGTTGTTTTATAATAATCAAATCTATACCTTCACTGATTTTTTTTTCTTTGGACCTTATGACTTACTTATTATTGAAAGACTATGCTAAAATCTCTATCTCTATTTTCCCCTTTAGTTCTTTTTTTAAAGAAAAGTACAATTTGCTAAGCTTTGGTTTTAGAATTTTAAATTTGTAATGATATATAATTTATTTGTGATTTTTAAAAGATATTTATCTTCATAATATATTTTTATTGTTTAAATGACCCTCATTGTCTCTGTTAAATTCTTCTTGAAGCTGCTTTGTCTGAATTTTCACATGTTCAATTGCTTGTTTATTCTTAAGATTCCTCCTTTCCCAACCCTTTGCTTGCTTGTCTTGGTTTTCCTTCTTTAATGATAACTTCAGTCTTTTAACAAGAATGTTTAATCCATTTAGAGTTAATGTATAGCAAAGCTTACTACTATCACCATTTGTTTTCTTTTTTTTTAATTTTGTAATGTGCTTTTATTGGTGCATTATCATCTCACATCAAAATGTAAATCATGTTGACATTGACATACCTGCACAGCACTTGGTGCCCCTCCTCACCTCCCCATCTCCCCCCTTCCAGTACAAAGGACTGAGACTGATATTGAGATTTTCACATATGTACACACAGTCAGTGTTAGTATTTCCAATAATGAACCTCAGTCTTCCCCCTCTTCTTCCCTTAGACCACTTCCCTGGCTCCAATGAGGTTTCTCCTCCAGTATGTGGAGTCCCTCTGATATCCCATTACTCCCTAGCTTGTGCAAATTAAAGAAAATATATGTTCCTTCACTTTCTGTGACTGACTAATCTCACTTAACAATGTTCTCCACATTCTTCCATTTCTTGCAAATAACATTATTTTATTCTTCTTTATTGCTGAGTAGAATTCCATTGCGTGTATTTTCCATAGTTTTATAATCCATTCATCTATTGATGGACATCTAATTTGGCTATTGTGAATTGTGCTGCTATGAACATGGGTATGCATATATTACTGTAGTACTCTGATTTCATCCTTTTTGGAAGGATACCCAGCAGAGGCATAGCTGGATCATATGGTGGATCCATTCCTAGTTTTCTTAGGAATCTCCATACTAATTTCCATAGTGGCTGAACCAGTTTGCAATCCCACCAACAGTGTAGAAAATTTCCTATTTCCCCACATCGTTGCCAATATTTATTGATGACTGACTTTCTGATTGGGGTTAGATGGAATCTCAATGTAGTTTTGACTTGCATCTCCCTAATCGCCAATGATATTGAACATTTTTTCATGTATCTATTGGCCATTTGTATCTCTTCTTTTGTGAAGTGTCTATTCAATTCATTTGCCCATTTCTTGATTGAGTTATTTGTTTTTCTAATGTAATGTATTTTCAGTTCTTTGTATATTCTAGATATTAATCCTCTGTCTGGTAAAGATCTTCTCCCATCCCGTGGGCTTTCTCTTTAGAGTCTTGATGGTTTCCTTTGATGTGCAGAAACTTCTTAGTTTAATGCCATCCCACTTATTAATTCTTGTTTTGATTTCCTGAGCTTTGGGGGTCTTACTGAGGAAATTTCTACCTGTGCCTATAAGGACAAAAATCACATGATCATATCAATAGATGCTGAGAAAGCATTTGACAAAATACAACACCCATTTATACTAAAAACATTGCTGAAAATTGGAATAGAAGGAACATGTCTCAATGTCATTAAGGCAATATACAAGAAACCCAAAACCAACATCATATTGAATGGGGAAAAAAATGCAGGAATTCCCTTTAAAATCAGGAACAAGACAAGGATTCCCACCATCACCACTCCTTTTCAATATAGTCCTTGAGATTCTTGCCAGAACAATAAGACAAGAGAAGGATATCAAAAGAATTCAAATAGGAAAAGAAGAATTAAAATTATCTTTGTTTGCAGATGACATGATCCTGTATGTAGAGAACCCAAAAAACTCAACCAAAAGTCTACTAGAGCTGATTAACAAATTCAGCAAAGTAGCCAGATACAAAATCAACCTAAAAAAATCAGTAGCTTTTCTATATGCCAACCATGAATCCATGGAGAAAGAAACACAGAAAATAATTCCATTCACAATAACCTCAAAACCAATAAAATACCTAGGAATAAACCCAACCAAAGAAGTCAAGGACCTCTATAATGAAAAATTTAAAACACTAAAGAATGAAATTTTAGGAGATCTTAGAAGATGGAAAGATCTCCTCTGCTCTTGGATAGGAAGAATAAATATCATCAAAATGGCCATTCTACCAAAACTGATCTACAGAGTCAATACAATCCCTATCAAAATACCAATGTCATTCTTCATAGACCTAGAAAAATCAGTCATAAATTTGGAGAAACATAAGACCCAGAATTGGCAAAGCAATTCTCAGCAATAAGAACCATGCAGAAGGTATCACAATTCCTGACTTCAAATTATACTATAGAGCTATAGTAATTAAAACAGTATGGTATTGACACAAAAACAGGCACATATACCAATGGAACAAAATAGAAGATACAGAAACAAATCCACATGCTTATAGCAAGTTGATCTTCAACAAAGGGACCAAACACATACACTGGAGAAAAGACAGCCTTTTTAAAGAAAGGTGTTGGCAAAGCTGGTTATCAATTTGTAGAAAAATTGAACTAAATCCATACATTTTACCCTGCATAGGAGTCAATTCGAGATGGATTAAAGACCTGGAAATTAGACTAGAGACAGTGAAGCTACCAGAGGAGGACATCGGTTCAACTCACCATTTATTTTCTGTTTGTGCCCTCTGTTCTGTCTTTGATTTTTTCTTTCCTGGGTTATTTTGCCCTATTTTCCTAATATTTCATTGTAACTCTTCTTTTGCCTTTTATAAAAATACTTTTATTGGTCCATTATAGTCTCACAGCATAATGTAGTTCATATGATGGTGACGGTTACGTACATGCAAGCAGCACATATGTCACCGAAGGCTTTCCCCTATCTCCCTCCTTCCCATACATGATATTGAGAATCACGTTGATATTCTCACATATATATATATATATATATATATATATATATATATATATATATAATGTCTGTGGAAGGCTTTCCTTCATTAATTCTCCATCCTTCCCCTATGCCCTCCCCTAGAACACCTCCCTCGTTCCACTGAGGTTTCTCTTCTGTTACCTAAAGTCCCTTTTGCATCCTGATTACTCTCTAGCTTCCACATATGACAGAAATCATATGACCCTTCACTTTCTGTGACTGACTAATCTTCACCATAATATTCTACAGGTCCATCCATTTTCTAAAATGACATAATTTTGTTCTTCTTTATTGCTGAATAGGAATCCATTATATATATGACTGGTTTCATTGTAGTCACCCTTTCCTCTGTCATATCCAATCTGTTACTAACCCTTTGTAGTCAATCTTATATTCATTTATTCATATTATATCCCATAATTTTGTAATCCATTCATCTGTTAATGGGCACCTAGGTTTGTTCCATGATTTGGCTATTATGATACCCCAATCAAGAAATGGGCAATTGAACTAAAAAGACATCTCATAAAAGAAGAAGTACAAATGGCTAATAAATATATGAAAAAATAGCCGGGTGTGGTGGCGCACTCTTGTAATCCCAGCATTTCGGAAGCCGAGACCGGAGGATCTTGGTTCGCGGCCAGCCTCAGCTACCTAGTGAGGCACTGCAACTTAGTGAGACCCGGTTTCAAAATAAAGAATAAAAAATAGGTCTGGGAGTATAGCTCAGAGGTAGGATGCCCCTGAGTTCAATCCCCAGTACCGCAGCAAAAAAAAAAAAAAAAAAAAAAAAAAATATATATATATATATATATATGAAAAAATGTAGCAACCAGGGAGATGCAAATTAACACTATACTGAGATTCCATCTAACTACAATTAGAATGGCAATCATCAAGAAGTCAAACAACAATAAATGCTGGTGAGGACCTGGGGAAATAGGAATTCATCTACACTGTTGGTAATACTGCAAATTAGTGAAGCAACTATGGATGTCAATGTGGAGATTCTTCAGAAAACTTAGAATGGACCCATCATATGATCCAGCTACTATATCACTACTAGATATCTTTCCAAAGGGACTGAAATAAGAATATTATAGGCACATATTTTAAATATTATATTTATCATTGTAACATTTCCATTTGGTTATTTGTTCTTCCCCATACTCTCTAATATCTCCCAATTACCCATCTATTTAACTTACCTGCATCTTTTACTATAGATACTTTGACATACTTGTCATAGTTATTTTAAATTCTTTTTTGGTCACTTCAAAATTTGGATTATTTAGAGTGTCCTTCTACTGATTTTGCTCTTGACCATAAGTCATATTTTTCAAATTTCTTTGTATATCTTATAATATTTTATTATATGCTAAATACTGTATCTAAAAGAATGGTAGATATTGTAGCAGATTTAAAAAATATTTATACACTAGGTAAAATATTATATTATTTTGTAACATATCATATTATATTTTATTATATTACAAATCATGTATATCTTCTCAATGAAGAACACTATTTCCTGGAGAGGCTGACCAGTTTGATCTAATTATGAATTTGGTCACTCTGATGCAGGGTTATATGGCTATAATCCCTAAAAGAAAGCCTCAGAATTCAAATACCACAAGTCTCACCTGTTGTCTCTTTGCTTTTTATTTTGGCTCTAGCTTCCTGAATGGTCACTGCGCAGGACATTGGTGATCTCATCAGACGTTGAAATTGATGGAGCTCTGGTTGATCCCATTTTCCTTTAGCATTAGATGCTTTGAAAGTGATTTCAGGCCTCCCTCTCTAGGACTATAAGGAGACCAAACACTGTTAGACTTCAAATATGTAAGATCTTGAGACTGCCTGACCTCCAAACTCCAAGATAGCTAGATTATTATTCCTGGGGACAGATATTTCAAGACAACTAAATGTAAAACACAGCACATCGTGAGACTCTAATGCTATGAGACTGTAAGGCTTTAAGAATATGAGTATACAAAGTGTGAAATGGTTGGGCTATGAAACCGTGAGACTACAAGCTTTCCAGATCACAAGACTTTGAAACATTAAATTTGCAAGACTGCAAAATCTCTAAGACTGGGAGTCTGAAAGCTTGTTACTTGGCAGAGCAATCTGTGGATTTGGAACATCTCCAGATTAAAATCCAATATGCCAGCCTATAGGCTTGAGATAAGTTGGTCTTATTTCTCTTCAACAAAGAACATCTTGCTTCTCAATTGCTTTCAACCTCAGCAACCCTCTAAATTTTGCTCGCCCATCTTTCTGATGTGTTTACTAAACTTTAGTAGTTTTAGATTTCCTTGTGTCTGGAGAACCTCATTAAGAATATTTGGCTTATTCATTGATTTCTTGTTTTGGTGTCAATAAAGATCTTTCACATCCATGTACATCCCAACTGGAAGCAAAACTCCATTGAAACTACATGAAAAGGTGAGAAATATTGCAGAAATGTGTCAGATAGCTTTAATTTACTCTTACATACATTTTCTACTTTTTCTGTTATGCTTTTGTTCTCTTGTCCTTTGGCTTCTACTAAGTTCTGTTAATGGGTAAAGTTAAGCTATTATTCCCAATTTGCCTCTCTGCTGACTTGTCAAAGGCTCTATGAGTTCCTCAAATACCAGAGTTCCTGTCAGGAAGCCCATTAACATTGGCCTCTCAGTGCCTACCATGAGGAACATCCCTCTTTATCACCCATCAGATGGCAACAGTATTCTGCTGCTACTAACTCCAGGATACTATTCTCTGCCTTGTGATTTTCTGTACCCTGCTCACACTTCTGTAAGTAGTCCTGCATGGCACTCGTAGAAAACAGAAGGACGAGTGAAGAGTTTGCCTTCGGGTCACTATCAAGAGTTGCCATCAATTAGATACTGCTTTATCTCAAAATCAACAGAGGAAAGCTCCCAAAAGGGAGGGGTTCCCAAATGGGGAAAACCGACTAGAGTGGCTGGTCTAGGGGTTTATATACTTCTGAGTCACCTTTTCCAGTTGGGGTCACAGAGGCAGTTTCCTGGGATTTGCATAGTGTATTTGCAGCATCCTTTGAGTTTGCTTCTCTAGGTTGGGGTTCCAGATGCTGTTTCCTGGACTCTCCTGGGATTGCTTATCAGCAGGAACAAATGGAGATTTGTGAATCTCCGGTCTCTTTCAGAAGGCTTTTGATCTCATTAACACTTTACAGAACTTTTGGGAGTTAGTTAGCATCTGTTGCCTCTCAGGAAATGAAGTTTTTCTACCTTGGCCCTCTGGCCCTATCTGCCTACTTCTTTCTACCTCCTCACTGTTACTAAAATCTCCTCACACTGCCCAATTTGAAAGTGCCATTGGTGCTTGTTGAGACGCTGACTGAAGGAGTTTCCAAACTGCTGACTCAGAAGTTGAATGGATAGTCAGATGAGAGGAGCAACTGAAACAGAACTGAGTGTCCAGCACCCTTCAGATGGAATGGGAGCTCCAGAGTGGAATCTACATAGGCTGGAATGGCTTCTGAGAGAAGAGTGGTGGAAAACTCAGAGAGGAGCAGTGGCACTCAGGGACTTTGATAATGATCGTTGGTGAACCTTGTATTTGGAGGAAATTAAAAATGTCAGGAGTTCAGTAAGATAACTGGGTGAGGAAAGGAAAGGCAGAAACCCAACCTTTTCATAGTCCTAGTCTCTAATAACAATTATGTGGAAGGATCTTTGATGTTTCAATAGAGGCTGAAATCATGTATTTATTTTTCTTTCCTTTTACTCCTTTCTAATAAAAACAACTGTTTACTTTATCTAAGGACCCTTTCTAGTGAAAATCTAAAGAAGTCCAGTGTGTACAGCATATAAAATCCAAAACTCTTTAGCTGGAAAATGCATTAAAGGGAAGGCATGTGCTGCTTGGTAACCCTTGTTGCCCTCAGTCAATTTTAAGGGAATACCTGAGTCTTTGGCCAACGTAATCTGGAGACAGAAATGGTGACTGTTGTGTTTTCTATCTAGAACTTTTAAGACACATGGTTACGGAAAAAAAAAAAATTCTTCAAAGATGGACCTGGCACTTGGCAATGCAACTTTTGAACCAGGGTTATAGGATTACAAAAGCATGTATAGGAAACATCAATAAAATTCAACAAAGCTATCATTTTTTAATAAATGTTTGCTGAGCACAGTATCAAATAATGTTGCAAAACAGTGATGTCTACACTCAGAAAGTTCAAAGATCAAGAGAAGAGATGCCATCCAAACAAATCTCTGAGGAGAGAGGAGAGAGAGAGAGAGAGAGAGAAAGAAATCACATTAGAAGGGATTATAGATGAGAATTGCCTAAGGATCTTTTAGAGCACAGTCAACAGTCAAACTTTGAAGACTGCTGGGCTTGATAACATTCCTTTCAGTTGGGTTGTTTAATGATTATAAACTATGATGTAGGCCTGGATTTAAGTTCCTTTCTTACTTGCAAATTAGACTCCATTTAAGAGGTAAAGCAGATGGGTGAATTCCCAACTATCATACTTTAAGTCAACCTTGAAAGCAAGAACAAACAGTTCACCAGTATGCATTCATTTTTCTGACCAGTGCCTCCCTCCCAGGAGTTGCACAGGTGGGAAAATGAGTGGGATCAGAACTCTTTTCTACTCACCCAACATAAATTATTACTTTCCATTGGAGAATGGTTATTTGCAAGGTTGCCGTAAATCTTACAAATGAATGTTTGTGAGGCTGCAGAAAGCAGGCCCTCTGATTGCCTGGAAAGAAATGGGGGAAGGGAGCTGAGGAAAACCATCTTGAACTTCCCAGATTAATAGGCAGAGGGACTTCATAGCTTCAGCTCCCAAAATAGCAGGAGAAAGAAAGAAAAAGAAAAAATAGGCATGCTGATTGCATTGTTACAACTTAAATTGTACTCAGATGCGAACTCTGACGTGCCAAAAACAGTGAAGGCTGAGCCTGAAAGATCAGAAAAGTGACATCTGGTATTGGATGCCCCAGCAGACATGAGTAATACCATTGGTATTGTGTAGATTCTGCCTTTGCTAATTTAATATTCAAATATGAGGGTCAGCCCCACAGTGCTCTGCAAAAAAGCAGAAGACAGAGGGTTCCCAGAATTCACCTTCCTGCCCCCAGCAGGGCTATGTAAGCGGGCTGGATGTCTATTTTGCAGGCTGACCAGGACAGGCTCTGTTATTTCCACATGTTTGTTAAGACCCTTTTGTTCCGTGGCTCTCACACATGGTTGAGCTATGAGGGAGCCCTGAGAACTCATCCATAACTTGTAATAAATAAATAACCTCCCCATAGTTTGCCCCTTGGATATTTGCTTTATGCCAGAACATTTTAGTTTTACACATACACACGCATGCAAATGTATTTCTCCACTGAAAATAAAAACCTGATGTCCCCCCCATAACTTTTACTGCTGACACTCAAGAATACCACATCGGCTTGAGGCTTGAGGGTGTTTCGGCTAAATCAACACTTATCCTGTACCCCATATGGATACTCCTAGTTGTCAAATTTATCAACTTGGTAAATATTTGCCTAATACCTACTAAGTACAGAGCATCCTGCTACATCCAGTGGCAGCAATAAAGATGAATTTTAAATAATGTAAAATATTGTATTAAATAGTACCAAATATGTATAACTTGTCATTAAATCATGCTTGAATGATCCAAAATACAAATTAAAGCAGGCATGGTGGCACACACCTGTAATCTCAGTACTTGGGAAGCTGAGACAAGAGAATCAGAAGTTCATAGCCTGTCTCAACAACTTAGCAAGGATCTCTACCACTTAGTGAGACCATGTTTCAAAATAAAAAAGAAAATAGGGCTGGGGGTGTAGCTCAAAGGTAGAATGTCCCTGGGTTCAATCCCCAGTAACACAACACACACACACACACACACACACACACACACACACACACACACAATCACACACCACACGGACTTCCTGGCAGCCGACAATTACCATTGATAATACAGTGTTTGATTTTGGAAACATAATAATGATAATAAGAGCCACTATTTATTGAAGAGTTGCTATAAGCTAAAAATTGCACGAGGCCCCTCACAGATAGTATTTCAACACTCTTACAAGTATGAAAATCATCCCTATTGTACAGATAGGAAACAAATTCAAAGAAATTAAGTTGCCTACAAGATCACCCAGCTTAATAAGAACTGAAAAGGAATTCTATCTTGTCAATCTGTCTCCAAAGCCTGTGCATTTCCTCCTACTCTGCATTATCTTCAAGATGGCAACAAAATTAGCTAACATCATTTCCCTCAAGGTTCTGATATACTCCCCCCCCCACACACACACACCTAGATGGGAATTCCCAAGGTTGAGAATCATTAGGCCTTCTAGGAAATATTGTGGGACTCTAATTTCGGTGACAATGAAAAAAAAAGTAATACTTCTACTTTCCAAATGTCACATTTAACTAATGCTCATAGTCTTTCCCCATCACACACCTCACCATTCCCCAATGCCAGGATCAATCTTTTGTCTGAACTCATTGTATATGCCTCTTTTGCAATAGCCCATGTTTAGATGTGATAGATTCAATCATTTATCCTAAAGTTTCTGTCATTCAGTTTCCTTGAATTCTTTTATAACTTAGAACATAATATTTTTACCTATATGATTCCTGAGGGAAAATGCAAATGACTTTCAGAGAGATTTTTTTTCTTTTTTTGTGGTACTGGGAATTGAATCCAGGGGCATTCTACCTCCAAGCTCTACCCCCAGCAGTGTGTGTGTGTGTGTGTGTGTGTGTGTGTGTGTGTGTGTGTGTGGTGTGTGTGTGTGTGTTTTGAAACAGGGTCTTGCTAAGTTGCGGAGGCTGGCCTCAAACCTGTGATCCTCTTGTCTCTGTCTCCCAAGTACTGGGACTACAATGTGTGTGCCACTATGCCTGCTTCTGAGCGCAATTTTAAGGCAGAAGTTTTCAACATGTTAACATAGTTTTTTGTTTTGCTTTGTTTATTTTTTTGTTTGTTTGTTTTGTGGTACCACGGATTGAGCCCAGGGGCATTCTACCTCTTAGCTACACCCCTAGCCCTATTTTTTTATTCTTATTTATTCCTATTTTTGAAACAGAGTATCTCTAGTGATGATAGTCTCACTACTTCCTGAGGCTGTCCTCAAACCTGCAATCCTCCTATCTCAGCCGCCCCAGTACTGGGATTACAGGTTGTGCCACCACACCCACCCGGTTAGTTAACAAATGCTATGTTCTCTGAATTGCCAGTCACCTCAGCAAGAACATGAGAGAACCTGGGCCAAGAAAGCTTTAACAGATGACAATTCCAGAAAACACTAGTTCAGAGACAGTGAAGGCTGCTTGGATAGGAAATGCTTACCAAGTGTATTAGAAACTCCTGAGAGTTGTGGATACATAGTGGATAACATAAGAACACTGGGAAACGGGAGCACACTGGTCAAATGGGAAGAAGAATGCACAAGGAGTGAAATTGGGGCAAATTTAAAGAAATTGCATTTTAGCTTGTAGATAGTTTTTTCTTCTTTTTCATTTTATTATTTCTTTGTATAGTACTAGAGATTAAAACCCAGGGGCAGTTTACCTCAGAGCTATACCTCCAGCCCTTTTTTTTTTTTTTTTTAATTTTGAAACAGAGTCTTACTAGATGGCTGAAAGTTTTCTTACATTACTGAGGCTGTCAAACCTGCAATCCTCCTGTCTCAGCCTCCCAAGTACTGGGATTGGGATTACAGGTGTGAGCTACTATACCTAGCGATCTTCTTGTCTTTGAATATATGTTACATTTATAGTTCTCGAGGACCCAAATTTAGCACTTTTTTTTTCTCTTCTTCTTCTTCTTCTTCTTCTTCTTCTTCTTCTTCTTCTTCTTCTTTTTTTTCTTGATGGAAGATGTATGGCATTGCTTTCCTTTTTATTCTTTCCCAGGGGTGAGGTGCATAGACATTTTTAGGCGGGGCATGACTAGGTTATCCTTGATAGGAGGCTCCTGATTATCCCAAGGTACATCTGGAGATGGATACACTAGACAGCTCAGGGAATTCAAAGCTCTCTCCTGCTTAAGATCCCCGACAGCTCCAGACACAGCTAGGCCTTCTGGTAGGCCTGGCCTTCAGGCTGACCACAGTGACAGACCACACCACACTGGGAGAATCTGCCTGGCAGGACAGTGAGCTCTCCACTCAGAAATGAGGCGAAGAAGACACCAGACTTTTTAAACTGGGTATTAGAGGGGGAATTAGCAAGCAGAGGAGGCAGAAGAGGGGGGAGTAAGATTGAGGGTTAGCTTTTAATTTAGCATTGAAGAGTCAGTTAACAATGGTTACAAAAGGAAATTAAAAGCCTGGAAGCTGTTGAGGTTTTTGTTATTTCTGAAGTTACGAAACACATCAATATTGCACAGGCCTGCGTTTAATGTGGTGGAACAACGTGACAGCCTTTGTGGACAGGCTCTGGAACCCTTTGAATGGCTTCCATGAGCAAATCGGCATGCTCTTTATGACTGTGACCCTCAGAGGGTGTGTGACCATTTTTCTGGCTCTTAAAGGGCACAGTCCCAAACTTGTCATGAAGTGAACTCAAGCACTGGGCATCTAGGGATTTGAGGGAAAGAAGAAAGGCCGGGCTGGAAATGTGGCTGTGAAGTTGAGGAAGGGAAGAGTTCAGACAAGTATCACCAAGTGGTAGTTCAAAGTAATGAAGTGATGCTGATGATTCTTGTGATGAAATGGCCACTCTGATCCCAAGGTATAGCCAGAATAGCACTGTGTATTTGTACTTGCATACAGAGTGTGCTGTGTATGATGGTACAGAGGAGCAGGGTCTTCACAAGCCTGGTTAGGTTGTATATCGTTTTGTTTTGTGGTACTGGGGATTGAACTCAGGTACATTCTACCTCTGACCCTAGACCACCCCCCCCCTTTTTTTTGAAAAAAGATCTCACTAAGTTGCTGAGACTGGTCTTTAACCTGTGATCCTTCCATTTTAGCCTCCCAAGTACTGGAATTACAGGCATACACCACTGTGTCCAGCAGGTTAAATATCTTAAATAAAAAAAAGAATGTCTCAAACTTATTTAACTCATAGGTGAGTGTCATAAAACTATTATAAGATGTAGAACACAGCATGTATTGACAAAGAAGCTTATGTCATGTGATAGGAATTCACCTAAGTATTTTGAATATGATTCTGCATATAACCTCAGGGAAGATATTGTCTTCATTCAACAGATAAAAAATGAAGATGAGCTCTGGTGTGGTGGTTCACACCTATAATCCCAGTATTTGGGATGGTGTGACAGGAAGATCCCAGGTTCCAGATCAGCCTCTATAATTTAACAAGACCCACAGCAACTTAGCAAGACTTTGTTGCCAAATAAAAAGTAAAATAAAACTGGGAGTGTGGCTCAGAGGTAGACCCCCGCAGCTCCCATCCAATCCTCAGAATCCTAAGTACCATAAATAAATAAATAAATAAATAAATAAATAAATAAATAAATAAATATAAATAAATAAATAAATAAATAAATGGTCTCTGTATGTAACTCAGAGCTAAAATGCCCCAGGTTCAATCCCCAGTACCAACAAATAAATAAAAAGTAAAACAAATCAAACACAGATGAGAGAGGTAAAGTAACTTGTTCAAAGAGACTGACAGATGTGCCCATACACTGGACTATCACTTCTACTCATAACTATCTCATGTCCTGTGATATAAAATAATTCTTAACAAGAAGGAAAAATTGAACTTCTACATCAAATAAATTGCAACAAATAAAAAGTTAGATAACTTTTATTTGTTAGATAACTTTGTGATTGCAAACTTTGCAATAACAAACCACTTCTTCAATTAAATAATTTTAAAATAAACTAGCATTTTGTTATCTATACAGATTTGAAAACCCCACTTCAATCTGCATGGCATATGGAACATATGTTTCCCAGAGCCCTTGCATTAATCCAGGCTCATCCAGGCCCTAGCCATGTTAAGAGGATGAGTGTAGCACACAGTTCCAGAGCCGGGCCTCCAATGAGAGCCAGGGTCCCTTCCCTCTCACCAAATCTATTATTTTATGCTTTTCAAAGCTCAGCAGGTGACGTTTTCTTCATCTCCTGAACTTTGCTAGAACTTTTCATTTTCTTAATAACCCGGAAGTTAAGCCTCTTTTAGCAGATTTGGATCGCATGTTCTCTGGAGTGAAAGGAGATGAACCAAGAGGGTGTGAAATGATGAAAGAGCCGGGTAGACTCAGAGCAAAGCATTACCAGACTATGATGGCATCGCACTGCTCCCCAGCTCTGCTGGGTGTTGTTTAAAAGAAAAGGGATAGGGAGATCTACTTGGAGATAGGATAGGGGGATTTCCTTGGAGAATGGCCCAAATTATCTAATTGAGAATTATTATATTGTTTCCTCACTGGAAAAAATAACTTTATGCTCAAAATCTAAAATAATGTGGCTCTGTTCTAATAAAAATTGCATGTAACTAATCCTCAAACATTTTTATCTACCTGTTAGTTTCTGTCTTTCTTATTGGTGTATGTGTGTGTCTGTGGGGGGGCTACTAAACTATAATATAAAATAAAATAGAAGTGGAAAATGTTAAATGTTTTATATTCATTAGTCTACCAGCCATTTGCTGAATACCTAAAACATATTAGCTAAAGATAAACAATAGGAAAAATTATAAAGCTTATTCATTTCCCAACAATTATTTGCTAACATAAAATTTTAAATAAGATCATATATAAAATTATATTCTCCATTATGTTAAAAATTAGCAACTATAATTTCTCCATTCATTAGAACACGTGATCTTTCTAAGAGACTATAAACCTTAACAGTCTATTATGAAGCCCTTTTAAATTGATCTTTTAAGATCAGATCACTATAGAAGAGATTTTTGCAGCTACTTGTTTTTGCGTATGAGTTCCTTTAAAATTAAATAAATATCCTATGTTACTAGGAAGGAAGATGGAATATCATTAGTTAAATGTTTCTCTTTTTAATCATTAAAAATGAGCGCTCAAAGCAAGTCCAGTTTTGACAGAAAGCAGAATCAGCATTAAAGAGACGAGCAAAGTACCGCAAATATTTTATCCATAAATTCATTGAAATTAATTTTTAGAAGAGAAGTAGCCTAAGGATGTTAAGGGAAGTTCACAACTGGTCAAGGCAGGCAAGAGTTACATATATTATCAAGGGTAAGAAAAAAGAGAAGAGAATTTTTCAAAGATTTGGCAAACAGATTTCTTTCTGGTCAGATGTTTGGGTGCTCACAATGTTCACCAGTGATAATTGAAAGGGAACGAAGGCATTTTTGAAGAGGAAAACTAAACTACTTATCTTAAAAGTGATATGAGGAAAATAAAATGGTATTAAGAATTTTCAGTGAAGAAGTGACAGAGAGCTCCATTTTTACCAATGATTTTTTTCTTTGTTTTATATTGTTTTGTTTTTGTGGTACTGGGAATTGAACCCATAGGCACTCTACCTCGGAACTGCCCCCATAGCCCTATTTAACTTTTTATTTGGAAACAGGGTTTCACTATGATGCTGAGCATTTTACTAAATTGCTGAGACTGGCCTAGAACCTGTAACCCTCTTGTTTCAGCCTCCCAAGTACTGGGATTATAGGCCTGGGCCATTGCTCTCAGCTGCCAGTGATTCTTTGATGACTCGCTGTGTACAAAGCATTCTGGAGATTTAAGACATAATCTACATTGTCAAAGAGAACATTGACAACATTTGCTTATTTACTTATAGGCAAAGTAAATCACCTCTGAAGTATCTTGTCTTACTTTAAAAAATCTTACATTTAGGAAAG
Organism: Graphiurus murinus; assembly: GCA_004027655.1. Taxonomy (NCBI): domain Eukaryota; kingdom Metazoa; phylum Chordata; class Mammalia; order Rodentia; family Gliridae; genus Graphiurus; species Graphiurus murinus. The sequence goes on from PVLC010005933.1 coordinate 23,560, forward strand.
CACACATGGGTCAAGTGGATTCCTCTGTGACATTTTAGATTTTGATTGATAAAACCCACCCAAGTCTTCCTAGAACTCCTACAGACTAGATGTGCAGCATCAGATCCTCCATGAATCTCTGCTCCAACATGCATTTAAATCAACACTCAGAGAAAGTGGTAGAGCATATGAAAAAGAATATGGACCTTTGAAGCTGAACAGTTGAGTCTGAGTTTTGTCTCCAATATTTACTTCTTGTATTCTGTTAGGTAAGCCAGTTAAAGTCTCTCAGGTGCAAAATTCTTGTCTTTATAAGAGAAAAAAAAAATGATGTTTTCAGGTTTCAAGATGATCATGGGACATCAAGAACTAGGTCCATAATGCAGTTGTGGGCACATGTAGATTACTGAAGACCAGCTGCTGTTACTTTTCTAGTTTAGTTAGTCCTAGTGCAAAGATAAAATTGACATCTATGACAAAACTAAAATTGCTTAGATCATATACCTAAGTAGGACTTGCTATATGAGTTACAGAGCTCAGGGCAAAATGAAAATACAGGCTTCCTATTTCAAAATTATTAAGACTTTCAAATAATCATAGAGTTCTTCTAAGCATGGGACTTGATAGCTCTCATGTTTGTGAAGCTGGCTCTTGTCTTAAGTGACCTTCGGAAATGTAAGTCAGACCTCGCTTCAAGAACAGAGCTAAATAGAGGACCAATTTCTGTGGGTAACTAATACCTCCAGCTTCAGTAGATCTAAGAATAATATTATCAGTAATGATAATCTGGATATATATTACAAAAGAAAATGGCCAGCCAATTCCTCTCTTCTAGTTCTGTTCAGTGCCTTGGGTCATACTTTCCCAAGCTAAATGCACTTAAGGCTTGAATTTTGATGAAAAAAAAAAAAAATGCTCCATCAACTCTTCTTCATTTTGTAGTACAATTGACCCTTGGAAGCAGAAAAGGAATTAGAGAAACAAAATAAACATTATAAAACCTTAGGCATTCTGGACAGTGATCAGAGAGGAAAATGTGTTAGCAAATGTAATTCTGTTTAGAGCCTCAAAATGAGAATACAACTTTCATTAATATCCTGGGTTCAATCCAGGTTTTCATTTGATTGATACGGAGAATCCCAACTGTGAAGTTAGGAAAGAGACTGAGATTTATGCACATTAGTATTTTTTACAGTTATGTTCGTGTCTCCAGAGGCTCAGGCCAGTTTAATAAATCAAATAAATAAATAAGTAAAAGAAGCATTCTATGCTCAGTTCTTCATGCAAAGTTTCCATTGTTTTCTAAGAGATTTCCACATGCACGGCAATGACCAAAGATGGCTCTCTTGTTGCCCATTATTTGAAGGAAAATATCTAGCTTTGATAGTGATGTAATATGGCTTTTACCCCCTGAACCCCAGAAAAGACTATTTAATCTTTGCCAACGTCCCCTTATGAACAAAAACATATTTTCCACTTTTAATGTTGGTTGAATAGCTTGTGAATACTTTACATGGGATATATCATTGCTTGGTTTGGGGTTTTTATGTGGTAAATAATTTCAGCTGTAAAAGAATTTGAGAAATAACTGTAACACTTGGGGAATTTTTTTTTCTTTAAAAGAAAGAGGGAGAAAGAGATACAGAGGCAAAGACAAAGAGAGAGAAGAAAGACCCAATACTCCTGAGCCCAGCAAATGTTAACTCACAGAAACAAAATGCTTAAGGCTTTTAAAAAATGGTCATTGAAACTGTTAAAATTTATAGAATCATACCATTATATATTTTTAACAGAGAGGAATAAAAAAATCATAGGCCAAATCTTTACTTCATGGTTAAGAAAATAAAGCCTAGGAAAATTAACTTACTAAACTCTGCTATTTTATTCTGTCTCTAGCTTTCTAGCTACATCCCTGTACTTTTCCTACATGACCTTCATGTAGCATTCTTTTCAGATAAATCTTCAAACAAAACCTCCCCTCTCTCAAAATTATGTTTAACCAGGATTATAAGCATTTTCCTGTATCATGTGATAGTTTACCCATTCATTTATGCATTCCATTCATTAATCAGATAGGTGTTTCAAAGAGCTAGTATTACTTTTGGTACTGAAACAGAGACCCAGCTCTTGACTGCACAAGATGTAAAACAATAGAAAAATAGAGCTATCAAAAAGAAATACAGCAAATAGTAGCTTGGGAAACCCATGAATTCGGAAAGAAATCCAACGTATTTGGATAATGCAAAGCAACTTCACTATTAGTTAATGGCAGAAAAAAAACTTAACCTAAAATTGAAGCACCTTTAGGATTCTCACTTTTCAAAGTAGTGAAAATATTTGGCATCACAGTTGTTTAGGGAGTGGTTTCTGGAGCCAGATCACCTGCTTCTTAATGCCTGTTCTGTAACTTGCTGTGAACTAGTAGAGAAGTTGCTTAGCATTTTTTTTACCTCAGTTCCCTTCTTGGGAAAAAAATGCAGATTAAGAGTAGCGCCTGGCATATATTTTACAAAAAATAATGTAATTAATCTGTTTGATAGCATTTAGAACAATGGCCAGCATATAATAAGCACTCAATAAGTGTTTGTTGCTATTATGAAGTTATAGAGCCTTAATTTATCCATTGAAATTACTTCTATTGCTTTAAAATGCTGCGATAAACACTTTAGGCAAGTTGCTTAACCTGTCTGGACTTTATTTTCATCATCCTGAATTTGGAAATGATAGTAAGAGAACCTAAGTTTATTGTGAAGTTTACATAAGAGAAAATTTGGGAAGCTATAAATTTGCAACAAAAATATATGATGGTATAATCACTTAGTATATTCAATTTAATTTCTTTTTGTTCAGTTTCAATTTTTAGGGTTTCAATTGGATGCATACTTATTTACATAAATGTATATGTATGTGTTGATGCCTTTTATTAACCTAAACTTTATATATAAAATTTACACATACACAGTTTGTAAACACACACACACACACACACACACACACACACACACACACATACACACACACAGAGAATACCAGGTATCATTCTTTTCTTCTACAACTCTTTTGTTTCCTAGTTGTATTCTTACACTGTTCTCCTAAAACAGCAGGAAGTGATCATGTATTATAATTCACATTTCAACTGGGTTTGATTCACACCAATGTGTCATCTCTCAGAAGTCTGCATTGTAACACTAATGTGTGACCTCCCTCACTTACTTGGCACTTAATCTACATTTAAAAGCATTACTTCCTTTAATGTGAAGCTATAGGTGGCTCTGCTTCTGCATTTTGGATTGTGCAAAGGCTCAATTCAGAAGGGAATTCTGATGCAGGTGCAGGAGAGGGTGGGAGTGTTAATCCCTTGTTCCCCTCTTCACACCTCTGTCCTTCAGACCACACACTCCCACTGAGCTCACAATCACGTGATGCTCCCCCACAACACCCCTCCCACACCTTCCTGCTTCAGGTTCTCCTCCTTGTAGGGTGCTGCTTCTATGACCTTCTGATTTTTGCTGCTGAGAATCTCCAGAACTTATGGAACACAGTCCCGAATTAAAAGGGTAGCTCTCTGATTTTGGAGGATGAGAACCCAAAATGGAACTGGGGCCTGGGGAGGAGAGGACAAGCAATTTTACTGGCAAGATGGATTAGTGGGAGCATGATATTCGGAGCAAAGAGCAAGCAGTCACCACAATGTCACAGAGTAAGTTGATGTGACAATGTGGTAAGAAAAAGCACCTGACCTCTTGAAATTCCCTCTTAGACCCCCCACAGTGGTGTGGGGTTTCGGGTGGCATATTCTGTACCCATTATCCAGTGGTTTGTTCTCACCAACAAGAACATAACCTCAAAGGAAATGTCTACCTTGAATCACTTGTTTCTGAGGAAGAATCTCATTAAAATATCAGAAATGTAGTGTGTTAGGGTTGATACTGTGCTGGCTGAGATGTAGGAAGGAAAGTATGACCTACAGTGAATATTTTTCTTAGGGCACAGAAACAGTGCTCAGCTCCCCACCTCAAGTGCTAGAGGTATGATCACAGCATCTCTAGCTGGAGTAGTCCAGGCCCTCCAGAAAGCCTGCTTTGCCCAGAATACCACACATGCTGTCAGAACTTGCTGCTGCTGTTTGTTCATTTGTGGTTGGCTGGTTGATTTTGGTGGATTTTTCTTTTTTATTTTTTAAAAAATGTTTAAAGAAAACATTGACATTTCAAGAGGTTTTGCCTAGTTGAGATTTTCATGCTGTGACTGCAATGTTGTCATTTTTTACTCTTTTGCTGATTACTTTGTTTTGAGTTTTAAGCATGTTTATTTTATTTGATTACATCTCGTCTTTATCTTCCACCTTAAAATGGAAATAGAAAATGATACCCAGGAGGAGACTATTCATTCTCCAGAGGTATAAGAAAAAAAAAAATACTTGGTCTTCCTTTTGATTGCTACGTGGCCTTGCCTAGACATCTTGCAGATCTCCTATTCTGGACCCTAAAGGAAGCTTCGAATTTCAAAATTAGTAGATAAGAAAAAATGTAGTGTTTGCTAAATATCACTTTTTTGCTGTTGGTACTAGGACTGAACTCAAGGGCATTCTGTCTCTGAGCTACACCCCCTTCTGTTACAATTATTAAATAATAATAATAACTATTATATTATTATAAACAGTGCCTTGCTAAGTTGCTGAGGCTGTCCTCAAATCTACAATTCTCCTGCCTCAGTCTCCAAAGTACTGGGATTACAGGTGTGCGCCACCATACCTGGCTAAGATCACTCAGTCTGTAACTTAAAACAAACCCAGGTCATATTACCAGTATATAAAAGCAGTAATATTAATCCCTTGAAGTAAATGTTAGATAAAGAATTATCTTTCCAAGATAACTAGAGCTTTTATGAGATAATTTAAGAATTAAATTCACCAATAAAGTCACCAATAAATAGAACTTTTCAGACAATTTGCTAAGAACTCACATAGTTGGCAGTTTTACTAAAGTGTTTTCATAGAATATATGAAAATTTAATGTCCCAGAAAAACCAGGTTAACTTGATGGGGAAAAAATAGACAGGGATATGTACCAACTACTTTTCTATCAATGCTTTTTCTACTATACCATAATGCTAGTGGTATTATACATATCTTTAAATTTCAGCCTTAAGAAGAACAAGGCACCAGTAATGCAGGTTGAAAGGTATGTACCAGAGGCTTTTCTCACTCAACATGTTTTCCACCCATTCATTGCCTGAGAGCCTACCCAACAAATAATCCCCCTGCCTTGGTATGCAATTCTGTGCACCTGAGCTTTCTGTCATTAAGATTTTAGATATGGTCTCAGATGACTCTTGTGCCCCCTTTGAGTATCCTCAGCCTCATCCCTTTTTCTAGTCACTCAGGCCACCATTGCAGCACAGACTTTTTACTAGATTACCATGGGTATTTTCATCTGCTTGCTTTAACAGAGCTTCTAACTTCTCGTTTTCTGCACTCAGCTGATGGGAAGACTTAAAATAATTATAGAGGCACATATTCTTTTTTTTTTTTCCTGAGAGAATGGGCTATTCAGCTTAATTCTGTATCTAAGTGAAATTTAGTCTCATCAGTGTTATCCAGATTAGACTTCTATCAATGTATCAGATAAATCTTCAGCAATACAAATAAAATATATCAGGAGCTAACCAGTAAGATAAAAACCTGAAAATGTCATACCAATTATAATCATTTATTGAAGCTACTTTCTCTTATGCCTACTTAGCAAAGAGGACTAGGCATATGGTTACACTGTGTCAGTTTAACTTTGTGGGAACTTGTTGGTTTCAACAATAGTTTCCATAGTATTTATAACATTCATGATACATAGCTTTCACTGAGAGGACATCATCAGAGAACTATTTAGATGAAGCAAAGGGCTGAAAAACAATTGCTTGATTATATAATTTATTCTAATTTTCCAGTGCTCCAGTTTTTATTTCTATATAACAAACCACCCAAAAACTTGGTGAAAATAACCATTATGTTCATGAATCCTGTGGATGAGGAATTGAGAAAAAAATAGTAAGAATGGGCTGATCTTTGCTCCACAACATCTTAGGTTTCACCTAAGAAGACTAACTCTGAAGGCAGTTCAAAAGCTAAGACTAAAATTCTCTGGAGGTAACTTCACGTGCATGTCATCTTTAGTCACAGGTCTGGTGTTTGGCATTGGCTGTTGATTGGAATCTCAACTTGGCTGCTGATCAGAAAGCATATGTGTAGTGTGGTCTTCTCATAAAGTCTCTGTGGGCCAGTGTGGGCTTCCTCACAGTATGGTGGTTGTGTTTCAAGGTCAGGTCTCACAATAGAGCAAGGAGGAAGTACGTGGCCTGTTTATGGTTTAGCCTCGAAGTCTAGTAGTTGTCACTTCCCTTGTCGTCTATTAGTTGAGGCAGGCACAAAAGTCTGCCTGGCACAAAGAGAAGGGATATGGACTTTACAATTCAATGGGAGGGGTACAAGGATTTGAGAATAGTTAGAAATGCAATCTGACTTTTATTTGACTGCAAAGACAGGCATTGTAAGGAGAGCATGTGGGTTATCTTTGGAAAATACAACGTGTCACTGTCCACACTCTAGCTAGAAAAATTCATATCTCTTCCACCTTCCCACATGCATGATACACTCATTTTCTTAACTGGGATTCCCAAGTCTCATCATACTTTGGCATTTTCTCAAAGTCTAGTTTTTCCTCAACTAAATCAGTTGAGGTACAGATGAGGCTCCTTCAGTGCAGTTCTTCAAAGCTCACTTCTTTAGTACCACTCATTTTGATCATTAAATATGAGAACTAGACATATTAGACACGAAGTCATGAGACAAGTTAACTATTCTCCAAATAATCAATAGTCAATGATGAACCCAGCACAGGATAGCCTTTTTCCATACTCCCACTGTAAAAGGGAGAAACCAGGAGGTGAGGAGCTGTCACAGGTTCATAGAAATTACTATCACTTTACCCCTTTCCCATTGTTTCATATGTACAAATACTACAATAGTACCAATTTTTGATAATAGACCAGCATTATATGAACATTTTTAAACTTAAATATTGCATATTGCCAGACCTACCATGCTGTATCCCTGTAATCCCACAACTCGGTGGGTTGAGACAGAAGGATTGCAAGTTAGAAGCCACCCTGGTTAATTTAGTGTATACTGCCTCAAAATTAAAACAAACAAACAAAAAACTGGGGATTTATCTCAATGGTAGATTCACCTCTGGGTTCAATCCTCAGTATTGAAAAAAAAAATACACACAAGCCAGAAATTAATACAGTAATGACTGTTAAATTATTTAATTATAGTTTCACCTTATACACTGTTGGCCCCAAATGCTTCTTATGTTTTGCTTTTCATCAATTATGTGCTTAACAAAATGCTTAAAAATTTGAAGATGTGCTATCTGGATATATGCTATCCTACTGTAATATCGTTTTGAAATACCCAGATAACATTAGGCATTATCTCACTGTAATAGGCTAGAATCTATGATAGCCCTGAACATAACTCTCATTCTTAGGACTACAAAGATAAAAGATTTGCTACTGCATTTGGTTGTATCATATGGTACAGCTCAATTTCATTTTAGTTTTATTTATTTATTGGTACTGGGGATCTAACCTACAGCCTCACACCTGCTAGGCAAGTGCTCAACTGCAGAGCTACATCACCAGCCCAGTCTGGCTAAGTTTTAGGGGAGATTATGCAGGTGAGCCTAACTGAATCACAGGAGGCTTTTATTTTTTAATTTTTTTTTTTCTTTTTTTGCGATACTGGGGATTGAACTCAGGGGCATTCTACCTCCGAGCTATACCCCCAGCCCTATTTTTTTATTCTTTATTTTTGAAACAGGTTCTCACTAAGTTGCAGAGTGCCTCACTAGGTAGCTGAGGCTGGCTGCGAACCCAGATCCTCTGGTCTCAGCCTCCCGAATGCTGGGATTACAAGCGTGCGCCACCACGCCTGGCTACAGGAGGCTTTTAAAAACATAATTTTCTTCATCTAGTAGGACAAGAGGAAAGAAACAGGTTTTGATTGGCTTGAAAGCAAGCCAGGATTGGTGTTGTGACCTTCCTATGGGGCCACCAAGAAAGGTCCTGAGAGGAGCCTCTAGGACCTGAGAGAAACCCCTGGTACCAGTGCCTCCGGATGAGATCATGACCGGATCAGCATGCTGACTGAAGACTGAGGCCCAAGTGCTGCAAATCTGACGTACCAAAATGAGCTAACAAACCATGTTGTTTTCAGCTAAAGTTATGCTCATTTGCTATAAATAGCACTGGACGCAGCTACACTTACCTAGATAGTGGGGGATTTTAACTGAGCAAGAGGTTGAGAAGGAGCTCAGGATAGGTATAGGAGGTGATGTAGGACAAGGCAGAACTCATGGCAGACTGTACCCTTCCTTGTCCTTCGCTCCTCCTGTGTTTCAAGCACTCTTTCAGAACGTGGTGGTGGGCGTGAGAGAGCTGTATAGAGCAGGACATCCGTGAGCTGTTCAGCCACACCTAGGGTCTAATGATGGCTCTATCTTGTGGTTGCAAGTCAGTTTCCGAACCTCTCTGGGCTCCCCTTTTCCCAAGGGTAATGGAGAAAGCATCTCCTTCAATGTCAACATGGTGGGCATGAATGAGATAACATGATAAATATTGAAATATTACTGGACTTGGAAGCATTCTGTTGAATTTTTCACCACACATCCCCATATGTGATAGTCTCCTGGGGAGATAGTACTCCTAAGCCATACTCACAGCATTGTTGGCCTTCTCTTATTTCTCAGGATTCCACTTGCTTAAAACACCTTAGAATGACAGGGAGAACTTCTTCCTAATGAGCTCTTTGAACAAACTTGTAAAAAGCCTAATTTCCTGGGGAAAGGAGCCCATGTTTGGCAGTTAGAAATGTTATCTGACTTTCCTTTAACCCAAATGGTGTGCCTTAATGATATATATTAACATTAGATTTTTTAAAATCACGTGCAGTTTCAGAAGTTATGTATTTTTTTTTAGTTCACTTGTTTCTAACAAGGAATTTTTATTGTTGTTGGTGGTATTAGTTTATTTTTATTTCGAATAAGCAGGGCATTTTATTATTATTACAACCAATCACACTTCTCCTCAACTAGGCATCAACTGTTAAAGAAGTACAGAAATGACAATGCAAACAGAGGAAAAGACCATCCTTCAAATGAAGGAAAAGCTAGACTAACAGTCTAGTCATTGACTCTAGTTTAGAGCATTTCATCTGTTAAAATGAAAATTGTATCCTTTGACTAAAAAAAAAAGAAAGGATAAGAGAAACGTGGAAAGTGTAAATTGAACTTTTGCCTTGCACTACATCTCCACTGTTTACCAAAATCAATTTATTTCTGTTTGTTTTACAGTCTATCTGCTGAAAACATATCTGAATCCAAAGAAAATGTAAAACATGTGATCTAAAATACTTTGAGAAAGGAAAAAGGAAGCATGCTGTTAAATGTTAAAACGGGTTCTGTGGTAAATTGTATACATGCACCACATCAAAAGTAAATTGAAGTGAAAATAAATAACATTACACTGAAAGTTGAAAGAATATAGCAAATCATAAAGATACTTGTATACTAATTGAGAGTATTTTAATTGTTAAAAGATTTAGAGAAATAAACATTGTAGATGGGAACGCGGTGCTGAAAGATCAGCGCCGGCTCTGGTTTTCCTTTCTAGTGGCTTGGCAAGGACTCTATGCTGAGCGCCAGCCTGGCCTTCAGAAACAGGAGCGATGCTGTTCAAAGGATTCATCAGTGGCTCTTCCACAGGAGGCCTGGGGCCAAACATGTTTGCAGTCCCTGAAGCTGATACAGGAAACGTGTGCCTTCATCCTTGCTGCTAGCATTTCCATAAAGACGGCAGTGCTTGGCTGGCGTGCCCTATGGGATTACTTTGGTTTGTTTCTGTCTCCATATCTGCAGGGCTATTGACCTGATCTGAATGCCTTCTCTGCTCTTCTCTCTTCATTCTGTTGCTGTGAGTCACCCTGTTGTACAGCCTTAAAATGACCAATACTTCCTTTTCCACTTTGGTCTGTTTGCTTACTCATGCTGATCTATGGGACATGGCTACCAGGGCTCAAGAAAAAAATGTTATCTTCTTGAAAGAAAAAAAGTTAAGCTCTTATGCATTCCTCTCTCAAATCCTGTGGCATTCAAATCAGTTGAATTGAAATGCCTTTTTAACAACATAATCTACTCATATTTGGAAAATGTATAAAAGCCTCCTAGAGATTCAATGGCAAAATACTAACATTGGTTAGGCTGTGGATATTCTGTGAGACCAGAAGGTTTTGATGTATGTGTGTCTTCCAAATTTATAGGGTATGTTTTCAGGATTTACATTTTTTTTTTTTTTTGGTTCTTTAAAGTTTATCTCATCTTCACCGTTGTGTGGCAGATTAATTGTTAAACTCAGGGGGCACATTAATTGTTAAATGCAGTCAAAGAAGTCAATAGATAGAGAAAAAATTATTTTTTACTTATGAATGGATAATCTACTAAACAAATACCACCAAATCATTTAATATTTACCTGTAGTATGTCAATAATTCCTACACATAACATAATAGCATATTTTAGTCCTTAAGATAACACTTAAAATAAGTGTTATTATTTTACTAACTAGGAAATTTAAGTTCTGAGATACTTGTTCATTCATTTATCCTTTCTAAAAATATGCAATGAGCATCTATTCCATGTTCCACACTGGACTAAGCTTTGGGAATAAAATTATAAGTAAAAATCCTCACAATCTATTCACTCATTGGATTTTCAGAAAAAAAAGTATCTGGTAAATAATATCACAGTTATTAGGGAGCAGATCTAAACTTCAAGCCTGGGGTCTCCTGGTGCCAGAATCAGGGACTCACTAGCATTTCCTTATCAGTCTTGCTCAAAAAGGAAGGCTGAAAAGTGCCAGAAGCCAGCCAGACCCTTATATGTATGACTGACAATTGTTCCAGATATAATATACATTAAGAGGACAAAGAAAAAAAATCCCTGATTAGGATGTATTATTAGATCCTTAAGAATACTAATCTAAAATTATTTTCTAAGATTAGTCAGTATCCAATGGAGGGGTCATTTCAATTCCAATAACTATTTTTGGTCAAATATTTAATTACCAAGTAAATTGATATAGTAATATAGATCCTGAACACATTAATTAATTATGGATGCTATTGATGAAAACACTGCATTAACTTCTTAAAAACACATGTTTCATGTTTTCATCTGTTGAGTCTATATTATAAATGCATGTTTACAAAATATATAGATGTTTAAATAGGATTGTAAATATAGAACTTAGTTAGCTAGGTGTGGTGGCACATACTTGTCATTCCAGTGCTTGTGAGGCTGAGACAGGAGGATCACAAGTTCACAGCCAACCTCAGCTACTTTGTGAGGGCCTCCACAACATAGTGAGTCCTTGTTCCAAAATAAAAAATAAAATAGGGCTGGGGGTGTAGCTAAGGGTTAGAATGAATGCCCCTAGTTTCAATCCCCAGTAACACACACACACACACACACACACACACACACACACAATCCAGAACTTTTGTTTGACTAGAGTCTTCTCTTGTACTTATTTTCCTGCCAAATAAATCAGTGCATTATGAGTCAGACCAATTTAGCAAAATATGTCAAAAATGAATTTGTCATTTCTTCTGTATGCTGAATCAAGTTCAGGACTGGGAAACAGCCTCATCCACATTGTGGTACACATAGGTTAAAAGTCAGAAGACTCATACTCATTTGTGGGTGATATGTTCACGTAACCATCTATTCACAAGCAGGTTTGTTTGTTCATTTGCTTAAAGACCCTAAAAGCAAGGCATGAAGAAGGGCTAGAAAAATCAGTCTCCACCCTAGGGCCTTTATTCTCAGGGCCTGATATTTTATTGTTTCTAATAAAGAACTAGCTCTCTTACATGTCAACACTTCCTACAGACCTCAATGACCATTTCTTATTGTCACTGGGACTCATAACTGCAGTGTCTTGTTTGCCCAGCCCCTATAAATATATGCCTAAGGTCCACTGATAATGGCTCTTCTATTTCCTTAGAGATAAAGTGAAAACAGCACTGAAGGGAACTTAGAAAAGATTCATACATGCAGTCTTTTGATTCCAGGGCTTGAATGGTTTTGTCTAGTTTTTGAAAAGGCTTGTGAATGTCAACTTACTTGCTGCAAATATGCCAAGTGAATATTGTCAATGCCATATATATCATGTACTGATTCAGCATGCTTTCTTTCCTAGAATCCCAAGGAATGATGCTCTAATCTCTGTGGATATTCTTTTAATTCTGTCGTAAGACACAACAGCCTTCCCTTTCAAGCCGATGTTGATTACATTGACCTGTGTTAGTAGGTATAGCATCCCATGCATGGTACAAAATGCAGGCATGTGCAAGGGAGTGCCTAGAGCCTGACTTGAACACATCATGAAATATATGCCTCTCTTTGCTAATGAAAATGGAGCCACACTTTCCTGTTCTTTCAGCCAGATGGGGTTATGGTTGGTGTGTGCTTGCCTTTTACATTGCTATTTGATTCCATAATAAGAACCACATGAGACAATTTTAGTTTATTGGTTCTTCAGCTGCCAACATGGCTTTTGTACAACTAATAAAATAAATAAAAATATTTCCCCTGTGTTTTTTTTCTTATAAAATACACTTGTTATGTAAAGGATAAGCACATACTAGTCAAAACCTGATTTGGCATTAGCAATATTATGTTGCTTTTTCTCATTTAATATAAAACAAAGGTGTTTTGTAATAGCATGGTTGGCTCACACTGGCATATACCTGTGTGTTAAATGTTGCAGACATTTATTTAGAGAACAATGGTTTAAGTGGATGTCTTGGTAAAATTTTTCAAATCTAATTACTAATGAAAATCTAATTCCAGAAAAAATGGACAAGGAAAGAAATCTAAAGGATGAAAAACTTCATGTTTTCCTTGTGCCCATGGTAATGGAGTGATGCTCTTTGTCAAGGACAATTTCTGAGAAAGTACAGATTGAGTTGGATATTCTCTCCCACAGGCAATGAAACTCAAAGCCATCTATGTAAAACATGTCTAAGACCAGTGGCCTGCTTTTCATGGAGCCTAGGACAAGATTTTGAGAATATCCTGAAAGATCATGTTTTAAGTATCCTTAAATGTAAGTCATACTGTCCTGAAATCTAGGATTAGTCATCCACTTACATAAGTCCTTACTATTTGAAACACTCAAACCCAATTCACATTGGGGCAATGGCATAAAATCTGGTCTGCAACAGGAACTTCTTTTCTTCTTGGTCATCTTTCTAAAGAAGTACCTATGAGCAGAGGACAACAGATGACTATGATACCTCTTCTACGTCATCACACTTCCACTGGCTGATGTTGATCTTCTAAGAAGCCCAGGACATCTACTGGAGGTCATGTTCCTTCACTTCCTGTTTTCAGTACTTAGAGGCCCTGAAAGGTGAAGAGATGGTTACAGGTAATCAAATGCATTTTGGAGATTCACTAAAGAAAGCAAGATGAACATTTGAGAAATAGATCTTCCCCTAAAATGGTACTTTCTTACAAAGAAGAGGATCCACTACATAAGATTTGAATTATACTACATAAGACCTGAATTTAATTAAATGGTTGCAAGAAATACTTTATAAAACTAACTTTATCCGGTCTTTTTTTCTTTAAAAAAAAAAAAGAATAAAACCTGTCCATGTTGTTTTAATAAATTTTGGTAAAGAGAATTCTGCTTGCTTAAACTCTTCCATTCCCTGGTTTGATCACTTTCTACCATTCAATCCTGAGAAATATAGAAAGGAGAAAATGAAAGCATTTTCCTACCTGAACTTCATAAAGCCTAGACATCATGTAAGCATGAACATCTGTGATAAAGGAAAAGAACAAGAATATATATTCTTCAAAGAAGTTGAAAATATATTTTTGCTATCATTATTAGGTTTATAATTGATGAAAATATGGAATGTGTGAAAAATGATTATGCAATGTCAATATAAGAAATATAAGACAAATATAAGACAATGTAACAATGCAGGTTGTTGGGATGATAGACCATTGTTTTAGCCTGATTGGTATATAAACACACTCACATATACATACCACATATATTTATACTTATTTGCTTATGAGAATAGAGCCAGAGGTAGAAAAGGTAGGATGTGATTCCTAAAGGAAAACAATTCTTCCCAACAGATTTAAAGATGGCATAGAAAGAGAGTTGATCTGAATTATTTCCCCACTGCTTCATAGAGCAAACTCATAAGGTGAGTTTGACAGGCACCAAGGATCAACTTTGACCCCATTTATGGCTTCAGAGGGCCCAGGTCAACTTGGAGAGACTGGAAGTGTTACTGCACAGGAGGGAGCAATGTGATACAGCCTGGTGCTCAGAGAGCAGCTCTCTCCCACACAGCCAGCCAACAACAGCCTTTCACAGTGATGTTGCTTCTCTTGCTATGTCAGGGTTAAGGTCATTTTTAGGGCACAGTGAGGAAATGTGGAGGCCTGGGCTGTCTGCACCACACCTGGGCTGTGAGAAACAGAGGGTTTTGATTTCCAACCTCTGGATATCACACAGCCTAACCTTTACCTGCCTGTCCTCACCCCAGTATATAACAAATATAAAAATAAATCAGACATTTCAGAGCAGAGGACTAGCAAGATCAAGGGTGGACATTTCTGAAACACATTAAGAGCTTAAGGAACAAAGCTCATTACTGGGCTCTAGCCATGATGTCTCCTAAGTTTAGTTATTTTAGGGAGCCAAGTAGAGTTCGGAGATAGTAAGTAGAAACCGAATTTCAATTATTATCCTGGTCTTATGGGGGTAGAAATCCCGAGCTATTTATAAATCTACAAGTTACTGAAGACAATATTTGCAAATATAGCCAGCTTTTCATCATATGTGGCTTATATTTACTTTATTAATTGCCAAATCACATGTCTGGAATAGAAGATAGAAGTAATTAAATTGCCATTGGGGGACCCAGGCATGGTGGCACATGCTTGTAATCCCAGTACTTGGGAGGCTGAAACAGGAGGATTGCAGGTTCTTGGCTAGCTTCAGCAACACTTTGTGAGGCTCTCTGAAACTTAGTGAGAGCCTGTTTCAAAATAAAATAGGGTTGGGGGTGTAGCTCAGAGATAGAATGCCCCTGGATTCAACCCCCAGTACCACACACACACACACACACACACACACACACACAAATTTGCCATTGGAAGAGACATAAACAGAAGTGCTAATTTTGTAGTTCTAGAACTAATTAACATTTATCTCAGATAATATAAACAATTATCTTAATCATAATTATGAAAACAGCACTAATAAAAGCTAGCATTTATTTAACACTTATTCTTTGTTGTGAATATCTTTATGTGTTTTGCATACAACAATATTATCACAAAATAACTTATGATCTATTATTATTTTATTATTGGCATTTAATAGGATAAAAAGATTGAGACATTTCCTTAATATTTCCAATGTATTGATGAGGACCAATAACAACATGTGCCACTGTCTCTTTTACTAGTGGTGCTTGTGAGAATCTTGAGATTCTTTGAGATTTTGTAAATATAAGTCTTAGATTTACCATGCTATGCTAAATCAGAAGCTACTTTTTTTAAAACTTAAAATAATGAAGACCAATAGGACAAAGCTAGAACCAATGCCAATTTTATTACTTCTATTGTGACCTTGAGCTAAAGTTTCTTAAGTCCTTCAAGAGTTCTGGGCAGATGAAAGAAGCAATGACTGCCAATCCTTTGAATGTGATGAGTCTCCAATACCTTTTATTTCCTTTGTTGACCTCTCTTCCATCTGTTTCCTACCATGACTTTAAGTGGTAGGGAGGTATCTTTGTACTACAAGAGAGAAAATACATATAAAAGTCTTAGAACCTGCCTTTGAAGAACTCACAATCTCACATTTCATTTTGTGAACTAGAAAGGGACATGAACATTTCTTAGAGTCATTTAGGTTCATTTAGGCATTTATTCTGGCTAACAATGGAAATTAGAACTCAAGAATCTATACAAATATTTAAATTGTACAATATGACACCCGATTTCATGTTGCCTTAGAAAAGAGAAATTACAGAATCATAATACCAGTCAACGGTATTTGTTATCTCTTGGTCTTTTCCTGTTTCTCACCAGGTTCCTATAAAGTTCCTGATAGTTAAAGAAAGTCAGGGGATCTTAGAAACTGACTTTCATTTATAACCTGCTGGTTCACCTAGATCAGGTTACTGGGAAGAAATCCAAGTCGGACCTCCTGACCTACCCGAAACAGCATGAAGTATGCCCTGCCACTAAATCCTGATTCCTGTGTACCTCACCCTGTCACTAAATATGATTTAGAGGAACCTTTAGAAAGTCAGGTAAAAGGATTTAGTGCTTTACATGTAGGTTACAGCTGCTGGGCTGGCTTTTATAGTAACGTAAGTAGGTAATTTATTAAATGGCTCAGTCATTAGATATACCAGACCTTTAAAACATTCTTGTGAGGGAGGCTACTTTGGGTAGTGAGAAGATTAGCATTTCTCAACAGCAAGTATTTTTGACAAGATTAATGAGGCGCAGGGCAGGGGATTTGTTTCCTTCTTTGTGTCTGCTCTCCTGGTTTCCCTGCCCTTTATTTGGTTGTCTTTCCCTGTGGCACCTGCTGTCACTGACATGAACGAGATGTAAAAACAGCATTCCTTTACTTCAACACCCTTCACACATCCTTCTTCCCCTTCCTTCTTCCCAGGAATTATTTCATTCTCCTCTACTGAGATTGGCAGGGACACTATTTCAGTTTGCTATGACACATGCCTGACAGGCATTCTCGAATTAAAATAAATAACAGAATTATGAACAAGATCAGAAATGCTTCTCAGTTCTTACATAGAAGATGATTTTAAAAGCATCTATCTGTTCTAATGGACCCTATGTTTTCCCTCAGAGCTATCACCATCTCTGTGGTACCCATTTTGTTAGAATATAATTTGCTTCACATGCTTGTCATTTAATAAAATGCATACATTCCCACCACCACCCCTTCATGTTCTCAGGAACAAGAGACAGACACTGTACTGCCTCTGTGAGCTTCCTTCCTTTCAAAAAGATTTATATCATGTGCACTAATAACAAGTGTAGTTGCCTCTAAGAAAGCCTCCAACTTTGCTTCTGTTTGTTCTCCTTCCAGCTCAATTTCCTCTTGGTGCCTTCCAATAAGTTGCCATCCTTTGTATCCAGACAAGTATCCTAAGTGTGCCTTTTACTTTGACAAACACATTTTTCACATCTTATAAAAGCTAATGTAACAGAATTTCCCATTTGTGTTTTTAGTGTCTGCCAACACATTTTTTACGATGATCCCAAGCTCTAGTTATTTTTAGGTTTAAAGCCATGGCCAATGTATTCAAAAGCTTAAGAGATGGTAAGATCTGTGGCTATCTAATGGGCATTTCTGGGTTGGAGGAGAGCCTCAGAGTCTGAAAAGTTGGGAGACCAGCAAAAGGCACATAAAATACTGGAATTAGGGAGTTAAAGAAGATTCTGCATGTTTACTATTGCAATCTTCTAATTTTGTCATTTTGAGTTTAAATCCTGGTACTTACTTTAGCATTCTTGATTTGACTAAAAGACTTATTATATGTATTTTTATAAATAAGAAACAGGTTTAAATTACAGTAATTATTCAGAAGAGTTCCAGTTTCTGAGATTTCTTATTTATTGAGCACCTCTAGGATCCTCAGTGTAGCACCTGCACATGAGGACTTGGGGGTATTTGAGAATAAATATTTGGTTAAATCCACAAAGAAGATTTTAAAATGCTATGTAAAACAAGATTGATTCCATTGTTATAGATTCCAGGATAGGACAGGACAAAAGAATTTTGGCAGGAATCAAAAGTGGAATTTTATCATTTTCAATACCCAATAATGCCAAGGTGGTAAAAATGGGACAGATCTGACAGATATGGTTTTGTAAGTGTTGTGTAGAAAGGCTAGCACTGTAATGAAAGTTTGTGGATAAACTGCCTATCCTCTCAGAACCTCTTTCTTCATTTGCAAATTATGCATAATAGTAATAATTAATTTATCAGGCTGTAGTAAAGATGGAGTAAATAATGTATCAAAGGCTTTTGGAATAATCCTTGATAATTGTTGAATAATTATATTATCTTATTAAATTATACTATTACTATTTATAATTAACTCAAGAAGTCCTGTCACTCTCTCAAGGAATATTTTACATAAATAAAAATAAGAAACATGGAGAGGATAAATAATCACAGAAGAGTAGGAGTAGAAAAATGTTGCTAAGGAGGAAGTCTGTTGGCTTTCTAAGGATCCCAAAAAGGAATGGAAGCACTTTAGATCTTTTGGCGTAGAGGAATGGAAGTACTTTAGAGCTTTGAAGGAGCAAAAATGGAAGCATTTTAGAGCTTTTTGAAGTGCAGGAATTAGGAACAGAGACAATAGCCCAATTGATTAGGATAGGAGGGTATAGCATTTAGCAATATTATGAGAAAATGAAGATTTTCAATTCTTATTTCCTATATCTTTCCTATGAAGTAGAATTACTGTTGAAATAAAATTATTATAAGCATAGGAAAGGCAGAATCAACATTTTTAAGAAGAGACAGAAATTCAAGATAGGTTAGAAAACTGAAAAAGGTCTGTTAGTTGATTTATGCTAATAAAATTTCTGGGCCCATTCTAGCAAAAAATGTCATAATATGTATTTCTTGTTCCTAACATAACTTAGCTTTTCACACAGCTCTGCCTTTCCTAAGTATTTACATTTATCTGAAATACCTTTCCTTATTTTTTCTTTCAGGAAAACGCTATTGTTTAGACATAGATTTCCCACTCCTTCAGGCAGATTTCTGTACTTTAGGTTTATTAGGATGCCTTGCAGTGATAAGATTGCATGTCTGTCCCTTCTTTTCCTGGTTCCAGTGCTCATCATAATATTACAGACTGCTGATCACCTTTTTATTCTGAAAGTCTACCATGGAGTATGGCTCATGGTTATGGTCAATAAATGTGAAGTTGACTTAATTTGCTTATAAGGAGAGCAATAGTTGTAGAAGTATAGAATTGTTGATAAGAGAAGAATTCAGGGAATAGTAGAATAATAATGGTGTTCAATAACTTCACAGATATTCATGAAAGAAGGAGTAACTTCAGAGGATATGACTATCATTAGTGAGTTAAAGTTAAAAGGAAATAATGAACCTGTTGGAGTTCTCTATGAGAAAGGGCTCTCTTGTTTGAAAGTGAAATCTCTTCTAGGGCAAATAAGTAAATACTGAGTCATTTGGGATAAGGTACAGCCAGTTTTTATGGAAGATTAAGGTAGGAATTGAAAGTCTATAAAGTTCCTTGTAGTGCTAAAATTCTGTAATTATTGTTTAATGTTTCAGATATTGTAATGGATTTTTTCTTTCTTGGAACGCAGGCTTATCTCAGCTGCCATCGGTTCCCAGGTAATAATCTCTTTCATGAGTTTGTGTGACTTGTTCTTCATGGCAGTCCCTGTTTTTATTAATATTTTCCTTTCACTGAATCCTCCATACCACAAGTACACTCCACCAAGTCTCCAAAACTTGGCGCCTCCACAACCTTATTGTGAAGTTCCCTTACTTTGTTTTGTAGGCCTAGCTTAACCGAAAACAGCAATATGTTCAGAAAACGATTAGTGTAAACCTGAATAATCAGTGAGGGACTCGGTTATGTAGAAAACAATAATAATAATTAAAGTTGGCTTCTTTAGTGTCTGGAATTCCAACTGGGACAAGTTCAAAGCTTTGGTTTATCATCACAAAAGAGCCACAGAGCCCTCAAGAGCCCTTTCTGGGATTCCAAAGAAAATCTACCACGGCAGAAACTTCTTCTTTAAGTTTTTTTTTTTTTTTTTATTAAAAACAAATAAAGGCAAACACAAACACATTCCAATACAGAAGCACATCTGAAGAGCCACAAATCCACAAGGTTCCAAGCCTCTGGCAAGTCCAATCTACTGGTGTAAAATGCTAGTAATTGCAGCCAGCATGGTTCTGCCCCATGCAATAATCAAAGACAGTAACACTACCACAAAAATCAGGCTCTCTTCTATGGACTGCCTACCTTTGTTTATGACTCAGAGTTCATATTTTCTCCTCTCTCTTCATATATATCCTCCTCTATCTATATATAATTTTCTTGTTTCTGTTATGCTTCTTGTTTGAATTTTAAATGAGCACTTGAATTCTATCTTCATCTCTGATCCGGTGGCACATATGCTTTGTTTATCTGTATGGTGGCAAGAAATTTCATGATCTGCCCACAGCTTACAAACTGATCAGTGGGGTCTGTCTCCATGATGCCACGACTAAAGTACACCTGTAGGAAGCTGCTATGAGAGCAGTCATTTGAACTTCCTGTAAAACAGCGAGAAGGATAAAAACAATTTGTAAAAAAAAAAAAAAAGAAGAAAAAATTCCATTTTGTTAGGTTATATATACTCATTGGATATAATGCTATTACCGATTTTATGCATCTAGTAATGTTAATGTAGGACATTATTATAATTAATTGATTTAGTTATGTATGTGCTATATTTCAAGATAGCTTCTGTTTGCTATAGTCTAGAAATTCACAGAATAAAGTTTAAAAATAAATATAGTTATATATATATCATAATTAATTATAAGAGTTTATCCTTTAAAATATTATATGTGCCTATAATCCCAGCACTTGGGAGGCTGAGAGAGAAGGATTGCAGGTTTAAGGCCAACCTCCAGCAGTTTAACAAGACTTTCAGCAACTTAGTGAGACTCTGATTCAAAATAAAAAGGGCTGGAGGTATAGCTTCAAAGTAGAATTTCCCCGAGTTTAATCCCCAGTACCAAAAAAAAAAAAAAAAAAAAAAAAAATTCTATGTATCTTTAAGAAGCAGTGCAGCTGGGCATGGTGGCACATGCCTATAATCCAGTATTTGGGAGGCTAAGACAAGAAGATCACAGATTTGAGGCCAGCCTCAGCAGTTTAGCACGACCCTCAGCAATTTAGAAGGATCCTGTTTCAAAATAAAAGGGAGTTGGGGTGTAGCTTTTTTGTAGCCCAGGACCAACAAAGAAAAAAGAAGTGGTGCCAGAATACACTAGTTAAAGACAATATTAAGACAATCAACTAGACCCCTATATTTCTATCTTAGGAAGCAGTATGATAACATTAAAAATTATATTCATAATACCTAACATATGTGTAGTGTTTATTGCTCATACACTACTATGCACCCTTATAATATGCTAATCCATTTAATTTACATAGGAGGTAACTACTATTACCCCTGTTTTATATATAATGATGCTAATGTCCAGAGGGTAGAGGGACTAAATAATTTGCAAAAGAAAAATTGGAAAGAGCTAGATGCTAGATCTCTAGATACAATTCCCATATTGAAAACATCTTAAATGATGTAGTAATGATTCAGCTTGAGTTACACATGAACTTCTACCACCAACTGCCTGGCTTCAGGTATATTTATCAAGTTGATGAGACAGGTCTGTTGGAAATGTATTTATACCCTCTGGAAAAAAAAAAATCCTTACTCCATCTATCACTGTAGTTTAGACACACTGGTGGTTTTACTGCTGGGTAGCTTTACAAAAGACAGTTAACAATAAGGTCTTGAAAAAGTTCCCTGGAAAGAATTTCCCCTGGGGAAGAGTCTGTGAGGCCTGATGAACTTGACCCAGTGACTCATTTCAGTATTTGAACTCAAATGACACCACAGTCCTAAATAATGCTGCTTCGGGCATCTCAGATAGAAACACAAAAGAAAGAAGGCGATTTTCCTAATTTGGCATCTAGGACTAGGTGGCTTTCAAAGAGGCCAGCAGAAAACTGCAGCCTCTCTCTTCCAGAGCAGATAAGAGCAACCTGCTGGATGCATGGGTGGAGCTTGGCCAGTCCTTTTCAAGCTTGTAGTGTTTGTACAAGGATTTTATGGAGATGCATTGTTAGATTCATTCTTGGACCTCCAATAATGCTTGAGGGTAGAACTTTAACATGATATAAAGTTCTGCTCAACTATTCTGGGAAAAGTAAAGAAATCTGTCTGAGTGGAACCAAAAAAAAAAGCATATTGGGTAGTTATTGACTGGGAAGTGCCATGCAAAGAATTTGGATTTCATAAAGATTTTTTTAAAATTTTTTAACAAAAAAAATCTAGAAACAACAAATCTAGTACACATGTAATCTCAAAATAAAGAAATTCCTTTACACTTTGGCTTGTGAAAAAAAAAAACACATTTATTATGCTCTCATTTTACTGGAGACTGGTGACACTTTATCACAGGCTATATCGGTCCATGGTCCATGGAGAGGTGTTTGGAATACCTACCAGAATGGTAGCTCTGCTGCATCACCTGGTCCACTATGGTTAAGGTTCTAAAACAAATCATTGCCAGGGCCAAGGGATCATTAGACCTTGAGAGCATGACTCATGTTGATTTTAGTACACTCAAGACTAAGGTGGTTATCAAAATGCTAACTTATTCCTTTAAAATAAGAAGTAGATAGAAGAATCAGAATAGCTATGTTGGCATGAATGTTAGTTTTCTCCCTTTGGCCCAAATACCTGGAATTGTATCAATCACATTGCTTTCTTCTGCAAGATCTCTTTCCCCCTAATATTTATAGAAAACATATAGTCAAAATTCTTAATTCTCTACTTTATATTGACTTTATAAGTCTGCACAACAAGCTTGCATGAAAACTGACTCAGACACAATATTGGATTGCTACTCAAGTAGATCACCAGAGTTTCTTTGGCTGACACATCTGATCTATATTCTGTTGATTTTGTAGTTTAACTCAGACAGATTTTAAAAAATTCAATTCTAAGCTCTTGGAGATTACCTAGCTAGAGCCCAACATTTTATAATAGTAGACAATAGGGAATCACTATAGACAATTACAGAGAGCATTATAATTATGATTCTGGCAGACAAGAACTAGTAAGATGCATGAGAAAAGAGGAAAAACAGGAAGAAGGCTCTTGAAATTCAAACCATATACTGATAAGAGTCTCAAGTATGGAGGCAATAGTAGTAGGAATAAGGAGTAAAAGGAAACAAAAGAGAACATAGAAGCTATAAAGGCAGAAGATACATCATATGCAGAAAAGGTATTTCTCTGGTAGGCTTATTTTAAGGATACATGGCCACTGGTATTTATTTGTGAGGACCTAAAGTCCCAGAAAAGAGAACAGGAGAGGCAGCTATAT
Organism: Graphiurus murinus; assembly: GCA_004027655.1. Taxonomy (NCBI): domain Eukaryota; kingdom Metazoa; phylum Chordata; class Mammalia; order Rodentia; family Gliridae; genus Graphiurus; species Graphiurus murinus. Next base: position 46,887 of record PVLC010005933.1, read on the forward strand.
ACTCCCCAACACACAAGATGGTATATAACTGAATACTAACCTACATGGATATATCTACTTCCTAAAAGCTTTGTAATATCAGAAATCCTTTAAGTCTATAATAGCATCTTAATTAACTTCTAGGATGGATGTATATATTTTAGATCAACCACCAATACCCAGAAATCAGACTGAATGAGGCCTGCATAGAGCAAAAAATATGTCTTGTTTTTGTTTTTGTTTTGCTAAACCTAACTATAGATTCCAGAATATTGCTTCCATATAATAGTTATAAAGTTCAAAAGTTAGATTACTAAAAAAACTACTAAACTGAAAACTCACTACGTATTTCAGAGTGCTGTAGCAGTTTGTTGTTACCACATCATTGAAGAGCAATGCTGAAGGATTGCACAACAAAAACTCTGGCAGAGAATCATTCTACATGTGATCTCTTAATTTTTCCTTCTTTTATGACAAAACCTAATATGTTCTCTAATTTGTCACAATTTTGTTAAGATCTGTTAGTAGGAAAAAGAGGTTATATTCTCTCATCCTTTGAATCAAAGACCTAGTGAACCTATCCCATGACATGAGAATTAAATAAATGCTGACAGAGATGAATAAATTTTGTCTCTTTTAAAATAAGATTTTCTGTTACATCAACATTCTGAAGCTATTATATAAAAAAGACCGTGTAATAATTAATATTTATTTACCATCTATATTTTTCAGATGATATATAATCCTAAATTATTACAACCATAACATTTTAAGGTAGAAATGCATAACCCTTTTTTATGGAAGGAATTATGACTAAGAGTGATTCATTGCTTTTATTAAATTCATTCATTCATTCATTCACTCACTCATTCACTCATTCTGTACTTAGTATTTACTTATGCTATCTGTGGTACAATGCTTTCCCCAATTCACATAGCCAGTAGTGACAGAATTAGATCTGCCTAACTCCAAAGTCCATGCTCTTACCACTCTACAATATTAAACAAAAATGGCATCTTATTTAAAATGCACAATAACATAATAAACTAAGTAAAAGAACAAAAGACTTTCTATTTAAAAGGAAGCTATTCTTAAAGAACTACATGCAAACAATGTCACATATCCCACACATTTATTTTACTCTCCTGCTGGCCAACATCATAGTCCTTCAGATTGGAAGATTTGGCTGTACTACAGAATACACACTGGATGTCGAATGACACCCAAAGCTCCATTAAGGTTATTATTCATGTAGGTTTCTTTTCCTCCCATAGGGACAGGCATATCAATTTTTCTATATGTTTTGAAGAGTTTAGCCACATGATTTTAATCATTTCTCCCAGGTGGCTCTTAGAACTTGCATGGTGGCCCTGTACATTATCCAACCAAGGACAAGTTCCAGTGTGGTTTGATGAATGAGCAGGAGACCAAAATCAGTGATCTGAAATTCTCTTCCCTGGGGGGGCAATAGTTTTACCTTCTATTGCTTAGAAATCTTAGGGAATCTGAATATTGGGAAACAATGTAACTTTAGGTTTTGAGCTGGACCACAATTTGAGATCAACTAATAGTTTTGAACTATTTTTACAAATGTTCTGGTTTGGATAAAACCTAAACTATGTTTTTCTAAGTATCTTTCCCTTCCATTTTTAAACTTTCCTATATTTTAATGGAAATTTAATCCTCTAGATATTAATTTATTTACAGTTAATTCATCAAAGTGTATTTAAAGACATATTTCCCAAGTTGCATTACAATATTTTTTTATAAAATTTAAATTAATACTCTCTCTCTCTCTCTCTCTCTCTCTCTTTCTCTCTTCTCTCCTCTCTCCTCTTTTGCCAGGAAAACAAAAAGAAAATACAAAACACCAAAAAGTTCAGGTTGAGTTCAGATCTCAAAACCCACAGGTTCCAGTGAATTCTAAACTTGGATGATGATTTCTTCCATCCAAAAATGTGTCCCACATGTCATTGAATGGTGTAACCACGTCAACCACAAGTTTAACCTAGTTCTCTTGTACCTTTTAATTGCCTTTAGCCCCCAAAATTTCAAAGTGTAGACTCAATTGAACTTTCATAAAATATTGCAATTAAATGACATTTTTCCAAGTGAATTTTATAAAACATTTATAGAAGAGCTAATCCCAATATTCCTCAAACTATTCTGTGAAATAGAAAGAAACGGGACCCTCACAAACACATTCTATGAAGCCAAAATTACATTAATACCAAAGCCAAATAAAGACAACTCAAGAAAAGAAAACTATGGGCCTATATCACTGATGAACTTAGATGCAAAAATTGCTAAACAAAATACTAGCAATGCGCATTCAAAACCACATCAAGAAAATTATACAGCATGACCAAGTCAGGTTCATCTCAGGGGTGCAAGGCTGGTGCAACATACAAAAAACAATCCATGTAATTCACCCCATAAACAGAATCAAAGACAAAAATCACATGATCATCTCAATTGATGCTGAAAAAGCATTTGACAAGATCCAACACCCTTTCATGCTAAAAGCACTTCAGAGAATCAGAAAAGAAGGAACGTACCTCAACATCATAAAGGCAATATACAATAGGCCCACAGCCAAAATCATATTAAATGGAGAAAAACTGCAAGAGTTCCCACTAAAAACAGGAACAATATAAGGATGTTCATTATCACCTCTTCTATTCAATATAGAACTTGAGTCTCTAGCCAGAGAAATAAGGCAAGAGAAGGAAATCAAAGGGGTAAAAATAGGGAAAGAAGAACTAAAACTCTCTTTTTGCAGTTGACATGATACTATACTTAGAAGATCTAACAAAATCAGCCAAAAAACTTATAGAACTGATCAACAAATTCAGCAAAATGTCTGGATACAAAATCAATCTTAAAAAATCAGAAGCTTTTCTGTATTCCAACTGTAAATCCACTGAAAAAGAAATCCAGAAAACAATTCCACTCACAATAGCACCCCAAAAAATAAAATACTTAGGGATAAACCTAACCAAAGAGGTAAAAGACCTCTATAAGGAAAACTATAAAAAGTTGAAAAAAGAAATTGATGAGGACCTTAGAAGATGGAAAGATCTTCCATGCTATTGGATAGGCAGAATAAATGTCATCAAAATGATCATCCTCCCAAAATGATCTACAATTCAATGCAATACCCATGAAATTACCAAAGTCACTCCTCACAGACATAGAAAAATCAGTCCTTAAATTCATTTGGAACAACAAAAAGCCCAGCATAGCCAAAGTAGTTCTTAGCAACAAGAACCATGCAGGAGGTATCACAATACCTGACTTCAAACTCTACAACAAAGCCACAGTAATAAAAACAGCATGGTATTGGCACAAAAACAGAAAACATAGACCAATGGAGCAGAATAGAAGACTCAGAAAGAGACTTACGTACTTACAGTCAACTGATTTTTGACAAAGGAGCCAAAAATATACACTGGAAAAAAGATAGCCTCTTTAACAAATGGTGTTGGCAAAACTGGCTAAACATATGCAGGAAAATGGAAATAAACCTCATTTTCTCACCCTGCACAAGAGTCAACTCAAGGTGGATCAAAGACCTGGAAGTCAGGCCACAGACCTTGCAGCTACTTGAAGAGGGCATAGGCCCAACACTTCAACACATAAGCACAGGTAAAAACTTTCTCAACAAGACCTCAAAAGCACAAGCAACTCAAAGGAAGATCAATACATGGGATTGCATTAAACTGAAGAGCTTCTGTGCAGCAAAGGAAACTATCAACAACCTCAATAGAGAGTCTGCAGAGTGGGAGAAAATTTTTGCCAGCTACTCTTCTGATAGAGGTCTACTATCTAGAGTATACAGAGAACTCAAGAAAATCACAGTTAAAAAAACAAATAACCCAATCAAAAAATGGGGAAAGGATCTAAATAGACACTAAATAGACAAAAGAAGAAATACAAATGATCAATAAATGTATGAGGAAATGTTCTACATCATTAGCAACCAGAGAAATGCAAATCAAAAGTACCTTGAGATTTCACCTAACTCCAATCAGAATGGCAATCATAAAAAAGCATGAACAACAACAAATGCTGGCGAGGGTGTGGAGAAGTGGGAACCCTAATACATTGTTGGTTGGATTGCAAATTAGTGCAACCACTTTGGAAAACAGTATGGAAGATCCTCAGATGAGTGGGAATGAACCTACCATATGATCCAGTAATACCACTTCTGGGTATCTACCAAAAAAAATGGAAACCAAAGTATCAGACCAACACATGTGTATCTATGTTTATAGCTGCACAATTCACAATTGCTAAACTATGGAAACAGCGAAGATGTCCATCGACAGATGAATGTATTACAAAACTATGGGATATGCACACAATGGAATTTTACTCAGCCATAAAGAAGAACAAAATCATGTATTTGCAGGGAAATGGAGGCAACTGGAAAACATTATGTTGAGATTAGTCAGTCACAAAAAGTAAAAAAGCATATGTTCTCCCTAATATGCGGATGCTAGGGAGAAGATGGGGCAGAAGAGGGTCTCCATATGAAAAAGGAGAAACCCTAGATAAGCAAAGAAGTTGACTTAACCAAAGGGGATGGATGGGGGGAGGGGAGGACACCCTAATGCACGTGATGTACTTTCAAAAATATATCAAAGTCAATCATTAAACTGAACTTGAGAAGGAGGGAGGGCGAGGGAGTGGGGTGGGAATTGGGGAAGAGGTTAAATGAGAAATGTGTGCATATATGCCTTTATCAGCTTGTACCTAACAAAGACGTATGATTACAATGCACCAGTTCTTATAAAAATGACATTTTTCATCTTGACCACTGGCTTGGGAGGCAATGTCAATCATCTTTCCTTGGAATCAGGATTTCTCTCTTTCTCTTTGCCTTCAGGCAGTAAAAGCATGCAGTGCCTATGTTGCAGAATGATATTCTCTTACTCTCTCTTTTTAAATATATCTTCCTATCAGCATACCCTGAAAACCTTTGATCATTACATATGTTACGCATCAAATATCTATTCATCCCCTGCTGTGAATGGGCTCATTTTAACCAAGTTGAGTCAAATAACACATACATATTGTGTCCTTTGCCTTACCTATTCCACCAATCAAGATAATTTACTGAATAATGTAAAAGCAATTATACAAAAATACAATAAAGTAGAGTTGAAGATTTGTAGTATTCATAATGCTCTGTCTCCCTCTGTGGCCATGACAGACATTGTTAACTACTCATGCACAGTATCCTTCTGATCTCAGACATGACCTCTCAATTTTTCTCAACTCAGTGTTTCAGGAAGCCCCCACCAAACTACAAGATTTGGTAATGCATATATAGTCTATGTTCTCTCCTTGTACCATTACTCTATCTGAGCGAACTTTAACTCTCATGTATATTGCTAGAATACAGAGTTAATAACCCATATGAGATTTTCTGTTCTCCCTGGAGGTGGTCAGCTCTCACATTATCCTATTTGGTCCTTAGAACCTGCTTCCTCAACATCGTCAATGCCCACATCTGCAAGTGCTTTCTTTGGCTGTTTATTCTTCTCATTCATAAAGATAAGGGAAGCAGAAACTAAAACAATAACTACCCAAGAAAGTGAAGGTTTAAGTCTGTCATATTTAAAAAAAAATAGGTGAATATAATGTTTTGGAGAGACTACAGTATAGAAGGTAAGAGACAAGAATCACCTTCTACCAGCTCTCTAGCCTTGGCTGAACTATTCATCATTTGTCCATTCTAGAGAAAAGTTGTGTTCCAGATGCCATTAAAGGCTATAATTGACGCATCTGTAAAATGAGGGGGCTACACTTTTTTTTTTCAACTTAAGATATATGCATGACCAAGATTATTATGGGAGTTCTTGTTCTTGGTCTTTTTGGGTGAGGGATTATTGTTTTGCACTAATATAGAAGCAGTAAATTAAATCAACTAGAACATTTGTTTCCATTTTCCTTCCAGGCAGGTTTTCTAGAAATTACCCAAGAGAGTGTTTTGACCTTAAACACCAAGTTCCTAGTTTTTCTTCTTTCCTCTTCCTTTTTAACTTCCTCTTCTCCCATTTGGATTGATTTCTATTCTCTTGCCATAATCCAAACCAATTTTAGAAGTATTAAGTCCTTTCCAATTTTTTCTCACCTCTAACTTCTAAATCATTTATCATTTCTATTCTTTTCAGTTAGCAAATACTCTGAGCTAGTTAGGTTTGCTTTGGATTACATTATATCTTCCAGGCTGCCAAATGTCTGGAGAAAACGCACAAACAAAGTCATATATAGCCCACATGGCAAATTTCAATTAATAATTAGAAATATAAAAGTCTCTGCAGGTTTTGTTTAAAGACAATAGCAAATCTGAGTTACAGAGACTCTAAGTTAATGAAATATGACAGTTCACAATACATGAGATATAGTACAGAAGTGGCTAAATACTTAAAGAACAAAGAATGAAAATAAATAAATCAAGAATTTAGTTAAATAAAATAGAAAGTAACAAAACTAAAGACACAGAAAATTTAAAGGGAGACCATAGGGCCAATTCAAAAACAGCAATTACTGAATTACACTAAATGTATGAATCCAGTCAGCTTCATTTCTGCCTTTATTTTATTGTACTGGAGATCAAGTCCAAAGGAATTCTACCTCTGAGATACACCCCCAACCATTCCTATTATTTATGTATTTTTTGTAACGGGGTCTTGCTAAGTTACTGATGATCTTGTTAAGTTTTTGAGGCTGGCCTTGAACTGCTGATCCTCCTATCTCAGCCTCCCAAGTATTAGGATTACAGGCATACATCACTGCACTTGGCTTTCATTTCTGCTTTTTGCTTCTATCTTGGTACTGAGAATACAGAAGAAAATAACTTGTTAAAGCTCCCAAGATGGCAAATGCCAAGTATGCAGAAAGGATTAGGAATTTGAAATATAGGAAATTACTTTTTACTCTCTTGTTTCTATAACTTACCTCATCTCTGTTATTTTTCTATTAGATGTTTTCAGTGGCAAAAACCAAAGTATGCCTATTTTCACCAGACTATATGCCCATTTCTTATCTTTATTTAAATTGCTAATCACATATGATTAAAAAACCCAACACACACACACACACACACACACACACACACACACACAAACAAAAAAACAGTGGCAAAGACTCTTTTCCTGTTGTCTTTTTTAAATGAGTCTATTGCTCACTGGGTTATTAATCTCTTCAGCCAGCCATTTCCTGGCTTCTCCTGGGCAATGCTCTCTTGTAGTATCCTTGAGCAGCTGATTTAAAAGGATGATACACTTTTGTTCCCACACAACTATTCTCAATGCTAGAGAATCCTAGGTACTGGACATTCTGGGCCACAAGACTGAGAATATCCCTAATGATCAGGTCAGAATTTAAGACCAAATCAGAATTAAAGACTCTAGGCAGCAGCTGGAGATGTATGCTCCCCAGACTCCATCAGGTTTCAGTTCTAGGAGATGTGCAAGCTGTGGTCAGGAAAAAAATGCTTATAGAAAACTTTTGACCTTATGAATTAAGACAAGATACAAATTACCAGAGATGATGGGATAGATATTAGAAACACAGCTTTATTAGTTATATGAACCTATCATTTATCTATTTATCTATTTATTTATTTATTTATTTATTTATTTATTTATTTATTTATTTATTTATTATTTTTAGTGCTAGGGACTGAACCAGGGGCATTCTACTTCCAAGGTATGCTCCCAGCCCAATTTACTTATTATTTGGAACCGGATCTTGCTAAGTTACAGAGCTTGACCCGGAACTTGAGATCCTTCTGTCTCAGACTCCCAAGTCCTGGTATTATAGGCATGTACCACCACACCTGGCCAAGCCTAATTTTCTCCCCTTTTCTAATTGCATTGGTTAGAAACATGTTAAGTATTTATAATAGTAAATGATTCATACTGCAAATTACAAAACTGATAAGGTGAAAAACTAGTTGTCTATATTTCACATTCCTGATATTGTTTCACATGTTGGGAATGTCAACAAGTTATGCCTCATTGTATTCTCAGTATCAAGATGGAGGGAAAAAGAAAAGGAATCAGACTGAGGAAAATCATGGCAGCATAAATATCCAACCCATGGCATAAGACTGGTCTCAGAGCTAGATTAAAATAAAATACCATTTAGTAATTTGAGATCCTATGCAGTGGCTGGTAAGAGATGGGAACATGGACTTTCATGATTTTTAAAGAAGCATTTTTACAGTAGTTTTTCATTGACACAATGTTTTTTTCAGATAACGATTGAATACATTGGGAGAAGCAGTAAGAAAACAAGATCAATCTGCTTAAGAATTGACTTTCTTTACTTAAGAACTTGACATCAGTAGTCAGAATACTTAGCTGGTAATCAAAGGCAAATGCCCACTTCACTGTTTAATACCCAACAAAAACATTTCAGACCCACCCCAGGTTCTATCATGACTCTGTTAGAACCAAGCTATTTCTGATACTAAATCAATGTAAAGCTCAGTCTGGGTGTTAGAACTAACTTAGAGATGAGAGCTACTGGGAAAGAGAAAAAAGAAGCTAACAGAAATAGTGAAAATATGTAAGATGCATGGAAGGATTCGCTAACTATATGGACCACAGTTGATTATGTCAGAATATTTATTGAAGATCTAGGGCTAGGAAATTTTGCTTAGCAGACTTGAACCTGGCATCTGATAGTATAACCCAAAATAATAATGCCAAACAACAAATGTGATAAATTGTTCTTCTTAAATTTATGTTTTTATTATGAAACATGATATAGATGGATATGAGTAACCTGTAATATGTAAAAAAAATTAGTAAACAAGCATTTGTGAACACATAACCCTATATAAGCCCTATAGATAATTCCAGTCTAGCCATTAAGTCTACTAATTTATTAGTAGGCTCTATTAAATCTCTTGAATTTTCACAAAACCAACATAACAAACCAAGGTTCAAAATATATATTTATTCTATTTTTTGTACTTTATTGTTTTATCACATGCATAGACTAATAATACTCTTGTTTTTGACCTTTATAAAAATTATGGTGTAGTCTTCTATTAGTATATATTCATTCACAAGATCATATATTTATATGCGTGTGTGTGTGTGAACTTGGCTCAGCTATAGTCGCCAATTATTTGAAAGCTAAGTGTTGCTGTGAAGAGATTTTATAGATGTTATTAATATTTGTAGTTGATTTTAAGAAGATTCTCCTCAAAAATCTGGGTGGAGCAGGTCCAATCATTTGAAGGGCCTTAAAAGAAGAATTAAGGTTTTCCAGAAGAAGTAGAAAGTCCATTTTGGGAAATGCAGCTTCAACTCTTGCCCAAGAATTCTAAGCTTACTCCTTCTGGTGACCTGTCCTATGGATTTTGAACTTGCCTAGCTAGTCTATGTGGTTACATAAACAAATTCCTGAAAACAAGCAATCAAATGTGGGGATGGATCAATATGTGTATGTTTCCATTTTTCTTACTGATTCTGTTTCTCTGGTAGAACCCTGTCTGATACCAATAATTTTCACGAATGTCCCTTGATTGTAAGTATCCATTTCAACTTTATTATATAATGGTCAACAATTTTTCAAAGTGGTTGCATTATTTTTCATTCCTGACCAAATTATATTACAGTTTCCGTCAGTCTTTATCTTTGACAAAAATTTCTTACTCTTTGTCATTCTAGAGAGTGTAAAATGTTATCTAACTCTGGAATTAAATTTTTTCCTTATACTTACTAATAATAATTTCAAAAGTTTTTCTGGTTTTGTCTCTTAATATTTCTTCTTGATGTTCTTTGGGAATATTTTTATCAATAAAAAATTAAGTCATCTTTTTTATTATTTTAGGAAGTTATATATTTAGATAGTATTTCATGTACAAATATATCTCAACTTTCTTTTTTTATATTATTCTCCTTTTTTGATTTTTAATGGTTATGAAAGAAAGTCCATAAATTTACAATGATCTGATGTATTCATCTGTTCCCTTATGGCTAATCCATTTTATGCATTGCTTGGACATTTTTACCCTAGCTACCATGATACTTCCCCACATTTTGCTTAATATTTTAAAAATATTGTTTTTTACTCCATCAAAAATTGGTATTTGTATATAGCATGAGGTAGCATTCCAATTTAATTTTTTCCATATGGATAATCAGCTGGTCTGGCACAAGTATTTCATAGTCCTCCTTTCCTCTGACATTTTCAATGCTGACTCTGACATATTCTTTTCCATATATTAATTTCTTTACTTCTGAACTCTCTATTTATTGATCATTTTTAACCTTGGACCAAGACATGGTAATAAAAAATGTCTGACAATTCCCCCAACATGATTTCTCTTTTTCATGTATATCTTGAACATTCTCCAGCACTTGAATTTCTGCATACATTTTAAAATCTGTATGCTATGCTATTAAAAAAATTCAGCTTGTGTTTTTATGATAATTGCACTAACTTCATGTATCAATTTGATGAAAACTGATATTTTTAAAATATTATTTTTTTTATCTATGAACATAGCATAATTAGCCACCGCTTTAGGTCTTCATTATTGTTATTACTGTAGCATGTGCGTGTGTGTGTGTGTGTGTGTGTGTGTGTGTGTGTGTGTGTGTGTGTTGTGTGTGTGTGTGTGTGTTGCTGGAGATTGAACCCAGGGTCTTACACATGCTAAGCCAGTGCTCTACCACTGAGCTACATCCCCAGGCCTTTAAGTTTTCTTTAAATCTTGATTTTTATTTTTCTTCATTCTTTTCACCCTTGCTAATTTCTATTTTTTTAGTGAGAAAATTTATGAATAAAAATGGTTTATTATAACTAAAAAATGTCTGGTTAGTTGGAAGAAACTTCAGTGCATTGCTTGAATCAAAAATACAATTCTTATCTGTCAGAGAGTAACTAAAAACTCATGATCATCTGTTTGCAAATTTTCTTTTAGAAGGGGGAGGGGGGGCAATGCTCCATGCTTGTATTCAGGACCTAATGATTAAAGACAGAAAAAAGCAAAAGAAAAAGGAAAAAAAAAAAAAACCCAAAAAACCTCATAAACATGTCAGGCTCTGAAACAAAAGAACCATGGAAATGAATGGAACATTCTAAGAAAACACAGAAGTCCTCCAATTTAACCTTCCAATTGATGCAATAATTCCTTTGACAGCATACTACAGATGGTCTTCCAGTGTCTCTAGAAACATTTTACAGTGGTGTTCAATTTTAATCTGAGTGAAAGATATTTTTTAAAAGATTTGAACCATGTTTCTTTTCCTGGTAAATTTATTGATGTAATCCAATTTTCTAAAATAAGTGAAAACACAACTAAACACTTGGTTGAACCTTCAATATTACGATAATGATGACACCATATAGATTCTGTGCCAACACAGTATATCATTTGAGAAATGGAGCACAACTGCATCTTATTTAAAAATTGGAAGATGCGTTCACATTTCTTCAAATTGTGCTTCAAATCAATCAGCAAATCAACAGTGCACTTGGGGAAAATCAACAACTCTAAGCCTGCCCGTCATAGAGGACCCCTCTATAAGACTATGAGAAATAAAACCAAACAAATAAAATCCCTAATGTGGAAAGGACTTGATACTTTTCATATTAGGTAGGAAGAAATAGAGAGTCCTAATTAGGAGTGACATCTGTTTATTTAATATTCTACATGAACAGGAACTATGGAAATACATCTGGTACTTCCAGTGACTGTATAATACTTTGTAGACCCTGACTCTGAAGCAAAGGAGAAATAAAACTGAAAGTGCAGACTTGAAAGAGGAATATGATCCTTCTACTATCAATGAAAACTCTTAGGTTACTACCTTTCTAAATGTGCTTAGTTGCAGAATATGCAATGCTTAACTGAATTCCTTCTGCTCACTCATCTATGCTACCTCTCTTGTCACACTAGCACCAGTAGCACGCAGTAAGTCTGGACCAGTGAAATGAAGGTGGAGGGAGTATGTATCCCTTCCAGGCTAATGAGGTAAAGCTCCCACCCATGATTCTCCTATGTTTCTTCCCCTTTCCCAGCTATGAAGGGTGCTGATACAAAATGGTGGATACTGTCATGCCAAACTCTGCAGACTAGAGTCTAATATGTGTAAATGAGTATATGATAAGGTGCTGAGGTTTAGGATTACTTTGTTCTAACAACAAAACCTGACTCTAATTAACATTGAGCAACCATTGGATCTCATATTACATTTTCTTTTTAATGTGCTTTTATTGGTGCATTATTGTCTCACATCATAATATAAATCATGTTGACAATGACATACATGCACACAGCACTTAGTGCCCCCCCACTGACTTCCCCGTATCCCCTCTTCCCAGTACCCCCTCTTCCCAGTACAGAGTACTGAGATTGACATTAGGATTTTTCACATATGTACACACAGTCAGTGTTAGTATTTCCAATAATGAACCTCAGTCTTCCCCCTCCCCTTCCTTTAGACCAGTTCCCTGGCTCCCCTGAGGTTTCTCCTCCATTATCTGGAGTCCCTCTGGTATCTCAGTTACTCCCTAGCTTGCGCATATTAAAGAAAACATATGACTTTTCACTTTCTATGACTGGCTAATCTCATTTAACATAATGTTTTCTAAGTCCTTCCATTTTCTTGCAAATGACATTATTTTATTCTTCTTTATTGCTGAGAAGAATTCCATTGTGTGTATTTCCCATAGTTTTGTAATCCATTCATTTGTTGGTGGACACCTGGGTTGGTTCCATGATTTGTCTATTATGATTTGTGCTGCTATGAACATGGGTATGCATATATTACTGTAATTCTCAACCTCTTTGGAAAGATAACCAAGAGTGGTATAGCTGGATCATATGGTGGATCCATTCCCAGTTTTCTTAGCAATCTCCACACTGATCTGCATAGTGGCTAAACAAGTTTCCAATCCCACCAATCATATTATATTTTAAAAGTTCAAAAATATGTATTAAACACAGCAAAAGATGTTTAAATATTAGGAAGTCTTCTCTTAGTCAATACGTAATGAATGCTGTGGAAGCTACCAACTAAAGGATTTGGATTTTGTACCAACATGGAGCTGACACACTACTTCAGTAGAACTTGAAGAAATGAAACGTAAATCCTCATACAAGAACAGATAAAAAAGGTTGGGAGAAGAGTGAGAGTCTACCTGGGCATCTGCATGATTCATGAGGGACTTGCCAGCAGAAAAATTAGCAGCCACTTTATCCAGTATTAAAGCTGCACTGAGTAAACACTGCCATTAGAGAGGAGGCATAAAACACAGCAGGACAGTCAGCTCGGATCAGACAGGGAAGGGAATCACACCCTCTGCCAGGCATTTATGGATTATATGTCATGTGCAATATTTTTTGACTAAAATATTATCTTATTTGTGTAATGTGTATTCCTTTATAAGGTATTTTCATTTATAACTCTAGACAGTTAAAAAACAAATAATTTTTTTCTAAGTAAAAAACATAAGTAATTTTTAGGTGAAAAACTTAAACCACTTTTTCTGGGTAAAATACTAAAGTAATTTTTCAAGGTCTGAGTTAGTAAATTGTTGATCTACAAGAGTGACCTAGAATGTCAGACTCTAAAGCAATGTTTTTTATTGCTCCATATCTGCTTCTCACTAGTCATAAATATTTCTATCACTTCAAGTACAGGCCCACTGTTCACAAGGAATATATCAATGAAAGTATTTTCTCTGTATGTTTTATGTTTTTGTTTTCAAACCAGTTAAGCTGACATTGCAGTATCAACATTTCCTTATACCAATACCAGTTGAAAAATCTGAAAGGAAAAAACAAATAGAAAATTTATTTTACCTCTGTGGAAACATTTGTAATTAGAGGAGGAAACCAGGTATTTCAGTTATCACTTTTTTTTTTTTTTTTTTGCAGTACTGGGGATTGAACCCAGGAACATTCTACCTCCAAGCTATACCCCCAGCCCTATTTTTTAATCTTTATTTTAAAACAGGGTCTCACTAAGTTGCGGAGGGTCTGACTAAGTAGCTGAGGCTGGCCTCAAATCCGTATCCTCCGGTCTCAGCCTCCCTTGTACTTAGATTACAAGCATGTGCCACCACTCCTGGCAGTTATCCCTAATTTTAAAATGTGTGTGGATATGAATTAGAAATGAAAACTATGCATTTAATGAAGATATGTAACTTTGGACTGCCATTTTATAGAGTTCACCTAGTCTATAAGGAAATGATTTGATGTCAAAACTTTAGTTGTATAATATAAAGGTGCTATGTTATTTGAGCATTTTTTGAGCAGCATTGGACCTTAAAAATATGCTACTTTGTTTGGTTTTTGTCATCTAGAACATTTACATGTTGAATCTTACCAAACTTTTCACTCATACTAATCGTAAAAGGCATATTTTAATCAATGTATCACTACCTGATATTTTTATGTTATAAATCAAATCCCATTATCTTACATAGGAACCTATGAAATGCAAGTAATATTTAAATTTTAAAAACAGAAGAAAATATATCAATAGCCACTTCTATCAATCAATATAGGAAAATATACCATAATCACAAATAGATACTCCTTTAACTGAATAGGTAGCTACCACTAATATTTATGCTGTTGGTGATATTTATTTCTTAATAGTTTTCTAAAAATTATTATAGCATCTTTTCCCAAAAATCTTTAAAAACAGAAAAATAAACACATGCAAATTTCTTTACTGAATACTGTTTTAATTGTAATTTAATTTTTCTTTGTGCATAAACACTTTCCTTTGGGTGCAGTAAAAAGTGAAAAAAAAAAAAAACAAAAAAAACCCTACAACCTGAAGAATTCTGTATCTGCTTCCCTCGTGATGACAAGTATGTTAATTGCTTGCAGATAACATCTGTTCTAGTGAAACCAAGATGTAGAGTCTGGGTTGGATCTGTGGTGCTAGCAACTTTCTAAAGCTTTGTCTGGGAGATCTGCTGCATTCATTTCACAGACTCTCCAGGCAGCTGGAGGGTTTCTGAACCTTTTTGAGACCCTTCAAGCCACTGAAACAGAATCTGCCAGGAATCCTGGGTCATCGAAATGTCTTCCTTTGAGCAATGGACTCACCTTTGAAGCTCCGAGATATCCACTGACCATGACGCCTGAGTGTGCTCCGGCTAAAGCAAGTTCAGGGTGAGCTGCCAGCAGCATGCATGCAAGAGCGCGCCTCTGACTTCCTTCCCTGTTTACAGAACAGGGTAAAGGGCCTCCCTAGAGCGGACAGCAAGAGCCTGATCAATACAATGTCAAATATAAAGGGCCCTTATGCTCAACAGGCCACAGTTACAACTCTACAGGGTTCATGGACTGCAATTGGTTACCAGATGTGCCTATGGAATTGGCTAACCAAGGCATTATGACTGCTCTGATTTCAACCCTTCCCAGGTTCTGTTTGCTTGCTTCTCATTTAAGCTATGAATTTGTGAAGACTCCAATAGACTGTTCTAGAGGGGACAGGTTCTATTCCCCAGTGGAACATATCGCCGTGTTGACTTGTGATCTGTTAGGAACACATGGAAGAAAGCCTGGAGGGCTCCTTTTCAGTATCTGTAGACCCAGCTCACTATGTTAGCTATAGTTCTGACAAAGGAATGTCAGAAGATGGTAGACTTAAGATGATATAGTTCAAGAAATTTTTGTAAATGTCTGTATTTGCTACTTTGTAATCTGATATGTATATATCAGCCTGAGAGATGGGTGGAATAAATGAAGGAAAAAAGTGCATGAGATACATCAAGAGATTAGAGATGAAATCCCCAAAATAAGTAGATACAATGATAACTGAGATATTAAATAATGTAACATGCTTGTACTCTAGTGGAAAGATTGACTTAAAAAACTTAACTCTAAAAGTAGTTTCTCATTGCCAATATAAGTTTTTCACATACTTTCATCATCTTTAACCCATCTCATTTGCATAGGAGCTAATGATGTAATACCGTAACATCATAAACTCTGACCTTGTAATTTCAGGGAAACAAGCTCTTTTCAGTGTTTCACTGAGGACTCTCCCTATGTAAGAAGCAACATTACAATGAACTCATGGTGGAACATGACTTACTTCACATGTGAAACATTCTTCTCTTTCCAGTTTTCCTTATGTTGTTGTGAACTCTGCCAATAGAGAAATAAAAGCAATCATTCTTACAAACTTAGTGTCACTGAATAAGATATATCTGTTAGAGAAATCAAGGGCATATATATATATATATATATATATCAGTAAGATTGAACATTGAGTCCTCAGGACTTTAGTTCTAGAACACTTACTATGGAACAAATTAAACTTATCAACTGAGAGCTGGTCTAAATGATTTTTGTCAGTACAGATGGAATCACAGTCAGCATTTGTTGGTTGTTTTGGGGGGTCAACTTCCTAGACTTCTGCAACCAAAGTAGGTGTTATTCTTCAAAATTAATCTAGTATCAAATAACTTTCTAGAAATCCAATAGTATATTCATAAATTAACAGATTTTTATTTTCAATGAGTAATGTTTAAAGCTTGAGTAACACTTGTTCAAATGTAGAGAAATTATTCAGAGACATGATTCATAAATTCATGAATACATTTTCGCAAAAGTAAATCTAGGTTGTACATAAATATACGCACATACAGGTTCATACATGCTTACCTTTTGATTCTTTTTGTGTGATAGCAATATCATAGTAAACACAGTTGTTAGACTTTTGAAGAATATAGTTATTTATTTTTTATAGAATACTTCCAAATGATGCCTATGTTCATCAACCTTGCACATGGCTGGAAAGTGAATCATTTGAAATTCTTATCTTTAGCATTCTATGCTCATTTTCTTTTCTCTACCTAATTCATATAACCAAGAGAAACTGATCAGTTTTCTAGGATGATTATTTTCATTAGAAAAGGAAAAAAATATTTTGTCCACTTGAGTTACAAAGCATTTATTGAATAAACTTCAGTAGTTTTATAGATAATTTTCCTGTCAACTCTCTTAGTCATTCTGGGTTTCTATAACAAAATCCTATGTGCTGGGTAACAAACAGAAATTTGTTTCTCTCAGTTCTGGAGGCTGGCAGTCCAAGATCAATGTGATGGCCAATTCAGGTCTTAGTGAGGGTTCTGGTCTTGGCTTGTAGAAGGCCATCTCCTTGCTGTGTCCACACATGATAGGAAGAGGAAGTTCTTCTGTCCTTTAGTCTTCTTACAAGGGTACTAATCCCATGGGAACTCTACTTTCATGCCCTCAAGTAAACATAATTATTTTCTGAAGACTCCAACTTCTAACATTGGGAGTTAAGACTTCCACAAATGAATTTAAAGGATGCAGGGGTGACACAAACTTTCAGGAGATAACAACCACCAAATTTTACTACTTATTCAGAAAGAACTTGAGAGCAGGAATAATTAGATAAAAAAATTAAAATAGGCTACATTTATGGAATAGTTCATAATAGAATAATAGGATAATACAAGGCGTTTGTTTCAGTTGTGGATAAAGCCATCCCTGTTTTCCTTATCAGCATAAATGAGTGAAAGTCAAGTTGATATTTTTGTCAGTTGGGGGATATTTTTAAAGAAAAAACAGGACTGCCAAAAATTGCAGACCAGCAATCTAAATTAATGCATGAAAGTCTAAATAAATAAATACTGACAGTGTTTATGATCACTGAAATGATAAGGGTAAGTATTATTTTTAGTTTAATATGAATAAATGACTGAGCTGGGCATGGTGGCACATGCTTGTAATCTCAGTTCAAGGGAGGCTGAGACAGGAGGATCACAGGTTCGCAGCCAGCCTCAACTACTTAGTGAGGCCCTCCTCAACTTAGTGAGACCCTATTTCAAAATAAAGAATAATAATTAGGGCTGGGGGCATAG
Source organism: Graphiurus murinus (assembly GCA_004027655.1). NCBI lineage: Eukaryota > Metazoa > Chordata > Mammalia > Rodentia > Gliridae > Graphiurus > Graphiurus murinus. The sequence goes on from PVLC010005933.1 coordinate 64,761, forward strand.
CTCAGAGGTAGAGTGCCCCTGGGTTCCATCCATAGTACCACAAAAAAAAAAATAAATAAATAAAGACTCTAATGGAGAAGGGCATATTACTAAAATCAAAGCAGCTACATGATGTTTATTTGCCTATGGGAAAAAACTAAGAAAAATGTCAATATATATGTATACTCATTGAATATGAATCCAATTTATAATCTGAATTTAAAAATCTCTTGCCTGGGAGATCTAGTTTGACAATATTTCAATTCTCTACTCCTTAATTTCAACCAAATAAAATCCCTTTAAAAAGTCATTCATGCCAGGTGTGGTGGCATATGCTTGTAATCCCAGTACTTGGGAGGCTGAGGGTGGAGGATCTTGGTTCTCGGCCAGCCTCAGCTACTTAGTGAGGCTCTCTGCAACTTAGTGAGAGCCTGTTTCAAAATAAAGAATAAAAAATAGGACTAGGGGTGTAGCTTGGAGGTAGAATTCCCCTGGGTTCCATCCCCAGTACTGGAAAAAAAAAAAGTCATTCATTTCAGATTTCTAAAATTGACAATGCCATTTTGAAAACATAAAGTTTAATTTTAAAGATGATACATTGAACCATGACTCATTCCTTTAAAAAATGTCATGGCCTTTTGTCCTCTAGAATTATGTAGGTTAGCAGCCCTCACCATACATGTAACTTCCATCAAAGTAGCTTCTATTTCTCCTTTATAGAATTTATTCTTCTTCTAAGTCATTAGTTATGGGCTCAATGAGTATTTATCTACTAGATATGGAGACTCATGAGGTCAGGGGCCTGGGATGTCTCACTTCTCAGTGGATATCTACTCCCTAGGACAAGTAGACACTCACCTACTTATTACTTGTTGAAGGCATTAAGAGAGAAAAGAAATGGAGAAGAAGAGGAAAAGAAAATAGAAAGACCATGATACCACCTGTGAATACTGCTATTAGGGCAGTTTGATCTCAGGGATGCTTAGTCATTCATCAAGTGAATGAAATAGGATTACGCTGCTCTAAACATGAGTATTCAAGTATCACTACAGTATGCTAACTTTAATTCTTTCAGAAAGATACTGAGGAGTGGGATAGCCATATTATGGAACCAAGGCAAGTGTCTGCCAGTAGATGAATGGATAAAGAAAATGCAATGTATGCACATAGTATAGTTTTTCTCAGCCATAAAGAAGAAAAAGATTACGCCATTTGAAGGAAAATGGTCTTGAGAACATTATGCTAAGTGAGATCAGACAGTCTCAAAGTCAAGGGTCTTTTATTTTCTCTCATATATGGAAGCTAGAGGGAAAACTGAAAAGAAAGGGAACTTCAGATCAAAGAGGAGAGGGATCAATAGAAGAGTGGAAAGGAATGGAGCAGGAAGGAAAAGGAGAGGGAATAAAGGAGGCTTGAGGAAGGAAACAGATCAAATAATTTTATGTTCATATAGGAAGGTATCACTGCCAGTTTCAGTAACACCCATGAGGGGAGCAGGAAGGATCTGGAGATAAATACAATAAGTGATATATTCATATATAAGTGTATCACTTTGAATCTATTTAGTATAATTACAATATACCATAAAATTATATAAAAAGGAGAATGAAAAGGGAGAAGTGCCATTTTTCTCCTCAAATCTGATATCAAAGGTGATGTACTCTCACAAGAGAGAAAAGAAGATTCTGAAGAAAACATACAAGAGGAAAAGGAAACCATGCTGAAATGTTTTAAAGGAAGAAACATGAAAGTCAAAGCAGGTAAGGTGAAGGCAAGAAAAAAAGTAAATTAAAGACTCTTAGATCAGAGGTTCTTTAAATATAGACCAGTGTTGGTCCACAACAATGTTACCTGTTCGTAATGAAGTTAGCACAGAACTTGAGAGTATTAAGAAGTGTTTATATAAATTTTTTTGTGGTACTGGGGGTTTAACCCAAGATTATTCTACCTCCAAGCTAAACCAATTTTTAAGTTTTATTTTGAAACAGAGTCTTCCTAGGTTGATGTTAGTCTCACTATTTGCTGAGGCTGTCCTCAAACCTGTAATCTTCCTGTCTTAGCCTCCTAAGTACTAGGATTACAGATGTGCTATATCTATGTGTATATAATTTGATAGAATAACTTCATGTCTGTGGAACCTACTGAAGATTTATTTGGGATTGTGTTTGTATGTTTTCAAATTTTATTTTAATTTTGTGTGCTGAAGATGGATCCCAGGGCTTCGTGTGTGCGAGGCCTGCACTCTACCACTGAGCTATACTCCCTACCCCAGTAATTATTTTAATTGTATTTTTATAAACAAAACAGTAAGCTAAAATGAAAAATACTTTAAAATGGAAACTTCTAAAATGTTTAAAGTTTAACAACCATCATCACCAAAGACTGTCTGAGAAGACTGTCTTGGATGTTGTGCTGGCAGCAGCGTGTAGTTTCCACTGCCTCTCCTCTCTTTTGTGTTTGCATAATTCCACTTGTCTCGAAGAAGCTCTGCACAAATGTCCTCAGCAAGCTTTCCCACGTGAAAAAAAAATAATAATAAACATGCCCATTGGGAATTATGTTCAAGAGCTTTCTAATTTGTAATGTGCAACAATACATGAAACATCAAATAGAATAAATAGAGGTGTTGGGTTTGCTTTCAATGCACAAAGCTAGGGTGTTGCCACCACGTGGGCTTGAAACTCTTTTCTGCTCAGTTATTTCTATAAATGTTTACAAAGACTGAAATAGCAGTTTTAAAACCTTTGCAGAGAGTGGCTTGCTGGAATATATAAGTTCCTGAAGTTTTTTTCAGCAAAACATGCGATCAGAAATGGTAAGCTCTATGGCTCAGTGTTTTTAAAGTCCTCCAATTTTCCCCTTCCATAATAGGACTGCATATTGAAAGTTCAGTTCTCTCATTTTCTTCTTTTAAAAAATTAAGACATATGCCGGACAAGCACAGATGTATTAGGAGTAGCATAATAAGCACCAGCATGTGGAATGCTGAGCGTAATGAATTAAACATAACAGATAGAGTTGAAGACCCTGGTATCTGCTACTGATTGTGTTCTCTCTTGTCAAGTCCTTTTACTCAGAGGTAAATCCTAGTTTTGTTTGTTTCTTTGTTAGTTTCCACTGTTAATGATCTAAGTGTAGCAAAAAGTGTGGCCCTCTGAAGATACTAAGCTGTTAAGCTCATGCTATTGAATAATAGGTAACACTTTTTATTATTATTTTTACCTGCAGGGTGTTGAAAGCACTTGGAAAGCAACATCCTTTTCCCCCAACTGAATTCAGAACTAAACAACAGGCAGAAAAATCAGACAGAAGGAGATGAAAAGGCCAGCTCCTTTAGATCTGACCACACAGCTTCCTAACATTTCTCTGACCTGAGATTCTAAGAATGGAGCTGCTCTGCCAAACTTACCATATGAAGAACAGCACATGTTCTTTCCGAGGCAGGCAAATCTTAAAAGAACGGAGGGTGGGGGAGATATACTGAGCAGAGTAAGTACAGCTCTTCCCTCTCAAATCACCAATGGGAAAACTGACTCCTGTTTCCTTCTGGAGGAATGAGTACACAGAAAGAGGAAGGCAAGCAGTCTGAACCTGGAGGAGCCTAAACTTGAAAATGTAAAGCTCTGGAAAGGAAATTCCTCTCTGTCATTCACTATGACCCAAGAATATTCTTCTATTTTTACTCCATATGTAAATCTGCCTATGAAATATTGTGTATTTATCTGTTGATGGATCTTTGAGTCGTTCTTACAACTTGGCTATTGTGAATAATTTTATTACAAATGTTTATGTCTAGACTGTGTCGCCTATTAATAATGTACAGTTGGATCTTGTTTTAGTTTTTAAGCCAGCCCGACAGTCTCTGCACTTTAATTAGATAGTTTAATCCATCTTCATTTAATGTTATTATTTGATATAGTAAGGTTTACATTGGCTATTTTACTCTTGGTTTATTATGTCTCACAACTTTTTTGTTCTTAATTACTCTTTTGCTGCTTTCTTTTGGATTATGTGAATATTTTATAGGGAAGCATTCAAAATTATGTAATAAAATTTTTGTCATATATTTGAGAGTTTTTTTTTTGTAATTGCTGTAGCATTTAACATATGTGTCTTATATTACAGAATAAAATATACTAGCTTGAGTATAGTGGGATACAGAAGCACATTATTCTTTTATAGCATGATAATCTCATTCTTTTGTGGTACTATTATGTTATATATTATATCAATTAATATTATAAACTCAATAGTACATTGTTATTTCCAATATAGATTTATTCTTACTACTTCTTTTGTCATTATTGACAGATACTATGTTTGTATATGGTATAGGTCCAGCAATACCATATAAACATATTTTATAATATGATTAACATATTATATGTTTATATATAATAGGCATAACATAATATTTTAATGTAACATAAGTTTATAATAAAGTTATATAATTATATTTTATACAGTTAATTTTTAAATCAGTTAAAAATGGAGAAATATATGCTTTTATATTGTCTTTTATAATTACATAACTACTTTTATTTGTGCTGCATCTGTGTGTGTGTGTGTCCTACAATTACCATCCAGGGTCACTTACATTCAGCTTGAACAAATTCTTTAGATATTTGTTGTAATAAAGATCTTTTAGCAACAAGTTTTTTTTTCAAAATATGGAAATGTATTTAATTTTAAAATTTGAAATATAGCTTTGCTTGATATAGGATTCTTGGTAGACTTTTTTTTTTTTTTTAGTGCTTTTAATCTTATCCCACTGCCTTCTATACTCCGTTGTTTTCACTGAGAAGCCATCTGCTTATTTTATTAGGATTCCCTTTAGAGTGCTGTCTGATGTTTTGCTTGCTGCTTTCAAGATTCCCTGTTTGCTTTTGGTCTTTGGCATTCTTACTATGACATGTTTGTTTGTAGATCTCTTTACATTCATTCTATTTTGAGTTCATTGAACTACCTTGATATGTAGGTTAGAGTTTTATAATAAATTTGAGAAACTTTCAGTCATTGTTTCCTCAAATATATGTGTGTGTGTATGTGTGTGTGTGTATATATATATATATATATTTGCTTCTCTAATGCATTCTGCATTTGTTGGTGTGTTTAATGCTATGTACATTTTTCTGAAGTTCTTCTTATTTTTCATCTTTTTTCCTGTGTTTCTCTTCCATTTTATAAATCTAGCAAGTTCACAATTTTCTTTTTCTGCCAGGTCAAATATACTTTTGAACTCCTCTAGTAAATTTATTTCAATTACTAAGTTTTCCATGCCCCAAATTTCATTTTTTGTTTATCAATATTTTATATTACATTGCCAATATGTTTCCCTCACTTCTTTAATAATGGTTGCCTTTAGTTCTTTGACCATATTTGTAATTTCTATTTTAATTTTCTGTTAAATATGACATACAATAAATCTCACAGGCAATTTCTGTTGCCTGCCTTCCTGTTGTGTGCATCACATTCTCCTGTTTGTTGCCTGTCTCATTTTTAGATCAGAAATAGGATATTATAGATGATATACTGAAGAAACTCTTAGTACTATATACTCCTACTCTCAAACCACCACGAGGCTTGTTATTAATATTTCCTTGTTTATTCATATAACAACTGACTACATTAGTTATTTTTGGGAATCTACCCCGCCTCAAACACACACACATACACACAGTGTTGGTCCTCTGTTGTTGCTCCTCAGGGAGGCACAGCATCTGGTATACCCACAGGGAAAGAAGTTCAGTCATGTTATTTAGATTTTGAAAATTAAAGATATTATCACTAATATCAAAAGATATAATTAAAATAATTATTGTGCCAGGTGTGGTGGCACACACCTGTAATCACAGTATTTGGGAGGCTGAAACAGGAGTAATGCAGGTTCAAGGTCAGTCTCAGCAACTTAGCAAAACTCAGCAACTTAGTGAGATCCTGTTTAGAAAAACAATAAAAAGGGCTGGGGCTGTAGCTCAGAGGTAGAATTCTATTGGGTTCAATCCCAAGCATCAAAAAATAAGTAAAAATTATTGTTTCTGGTAAGCAATTTATACAATGCAACAATAATGTGCATGAATTACTTGATTAAAAATAAGTAATTTTAATAAAATTTTTAAAACATTGACTCTCTGTCCCCTCTCCTTGGAGGCAAGCTTACTCCTCTTTGGAGGAAAAAAGATCAGAGGGTTTCCTTCCATGAAAATAATCAAACAAAGTTAAGTTTTTCTATCTTCCATCTTTTAGTCTGGGAGTTTACTGGGTTTTTTTTTAAAGCATAACTACTATGCATGAATATGTAGATATATATCTGATATATATCTCCTTATGAGGCAACATGCTAGTCCTAGACACAGCAATGGAGGAAAGGACAGGCAACTGTACACCACCCACCTGTCATCTCCTCTACTCAATATCCCTTCAAAATTTGAATCTGGCTGCTCTGTTGAGCTGTTACTAGCCATACCATACACTATTCTATCATTAATTGTTATGTCTCTCAGTATGAAGGGGGTCCTGTGTCCAGTGCTAGCAGGGTTGTAGCTAAAGAGCTCATTTTGATCTATTCTACTTGGTCCCTTTCTCTGTTCTCAGCCTAATTCATTTTGGTGGTTGAAAAATTACAAGGATCATGACAACTATCCTTCCTTATCTTATCTACAACTTCATATATATTACTGACCAAAATGTGTTACTCTAATTTACTACATTTTATATCTATATTAAAAATTTTAAAATGTGAGCTGGGCGTGGTGGTGCATGCTTGTAATCCCAGCATTTGGGAGGCTGAGACCAGAGGATCTGGGTTCACGGCCAGCCTCAACTTAGTGAGGCACTCTGCAACTTAGTGAGACTCTGTTTCAAAATAAAGAATAAAAAATAGGGCTGGGGGTATAGCTCAGAGGTAGAATGCCCCTGAGTTCAATCCCCAGTACCAAAAAAAAAAAAAAAAAAAAATCCAAATATATCTAATGTGACATCATTATAAATTTTTCTTTACACAATCCCTAACCAAGTATATTTTGTAATAGTGTTACAAAACAAAATAAAACTTCACTTTGGGCCAATATTATCAATCACTAAGTAGTAGGATAGAGGAATAATATTTATCATCCCAATATTATTAGATGTCATTTTACATTATTTAAATATTTTTGAGGGCTTGTCTCTATGATAAGTAATTCATACGTATTATGTATTATGGCAACACTCCTATAATGTAGATACTATTATTACCTTACAGATGAAAACTTTGAGATTTGGGGATACTAAATGAAAGGTCACAAAATTAAGTCGAATGTCACAAATCTGGCCAGAGAAATAGCCAGGAAGTAAAAGTTTTCATGGGATCACAAAAAAAAAAAAAAAAAGAAGGATTTCATTTTGCCCATCAATAATAAAAGCTTGGAAAAGAGTCCTGGAAGGAATGATGCCTGAATTATGTCCTAAAAATAAAATACAAATTGGGAAGGTTAACAATGTGGGTTAGTAATATATGCCATAAAAAGGAACAGCAAGAGTCAACACATAAAGAAATGAGGGAGTGAGACATTCCAGGGGAGTCAAAGAAAAACCAATATGATAAGACAGACCATGTTAATGAAGGTGTAAAGTTTTATCTAAAAACAACCACACCAATCTGGTATGAATATTATCTGTCTAGGGCTCCTTTGGCATTCCAATGGTAGAATTGTGGAATTGCAGCACAGTCTATTTGGCCCACAAAATAAGAAGCATTTGCTTCTGATCCTATATGAAAAAGTTTTAGAAAGTCAATTTTTAGAGAAATTAAAATCAAGAGAGATAAACTAATTTTATTTTTACCTTTATTTATTATATTTCCAGCACTAAGATTTGTTTGACTATCATATTCTAGTTATCATATGCCTGTTACCTGAAGACTCTCTTTCAGTATTTCTTACACAATAGTTCTTTGTGACCATAGCTGTTCTCTATCAGTTATGAGCTCAGTTACCAAAATGAGCATAGACTCACCTAAATAGCATGATTTAAGCTACTTCTGATTTACTTCTGTTCCTATAACATGGACCTCCAGAGTTTTCTCACACAGTTTCTTCAAATTTTTATTGAGTAAATATTTAAACCAACAAGAAAACTGCAAGAATAGTACAATGAACTCCCATGTATACACATCCAAGGTGACTACTGTTAATAATATTTTGCCACTTTTTTCTACACTGACAAATTTCATATGTCAGTTTAAGAGTGTCAAAAATGACATTTTATCCCCAAATAATATTTCAGTTTTCAAAGAACATTATACTACGTAAAACACAAAACTGTATACTGCATTATACTACATAAAAACACAAAACAATTGTGAATTTCAGAAAAATAAATATTAATGCAAAATAATTTCTTATAGTGTCTGTGTTATCTTTTTAATTTTTAAATAGGTGCATTGTAATTATATATCATAGTAAGGTTCAGAGTGACAAAAACATACATGCACATGGCATTTGTTGCGTGTTTCCCTCCGGGTCCCTCCCTGCTCCCACCCACCCCTTAGATAAAATT
>PVLC010005934.1:0-72746 GCA_004027655.1 Graphiurus murinus
TAAAATTCCATTGTGTATATATCCCATAGTTTTGTAATCCATTCATCTGTGGATGGACATCTTGGCTGCTTCCATAGTTTGGCTATTGTGAATTGAGCCGCTATAAACATAGATACACATGCATCGGTCTGATAGTTTGGTTTCCATTCTTTTGGGTATATACCCAATAGTGGAATTGCTGGGTCATATGGTAGGTTCACTCCCAATCGTCTGAGGATCCTCCATACTGTTTTCCACAGTGGTTGCACAAGTTTGCAATCCCACCAACAATGTATTAGGGTTCCCACTTCTCCACACCCTCGCCAGCAGGGTGTTGTTGTTCATGTTTTTTATGATTGCCATTCTGACTGGAGTTAGGTGAAATCTCAGGGTAGTTTTGATTTGCATCTCCCTGATTGCCAATGATGTGGAACATTTCCTCATACATTTATTGGCCATTTGTATTTCTTCTTTTGTGAAGTGTCTATTTAGGTCCTTTGCCCATTTTTTTATTGGGTTATTTGCTTTCTTAGTTGCGATTCACAGACTTACAGTCAACTAATTTTTGACAAAGGAGCCAAAAGTATACGCTGGAAAAAAGATAGCCTCTTTAACAAATGGTGTTGGCAAAACTGGTTAACCATATGCAGGAAAATGGAAATAAACCCCACTTTCTCACCCTGCACAAGAGTCAACTCAAGGTGGATCAAGGACCTAGAAGTCAGACCAGAGACCTTGCAGCTACTTGAAGAGGGCATAGGAACAACACTTGAACACATAGGCACAGGTAAAAACTTTCTCAACAGGACCCCAAAAGCACAAGCAACCCTTAGGAAGATCAATCCATGGGATTGCACTAAACTGAAGAGCTTCTGCACAGCAAAGGAAACTATCAAGAACCTCAACAGAGAGCCTACAGAGTGGGAGAAAATTTTTGCCAGTTACACTTCAGATAGAGGTCTAATATCTAGGATATACAAAGAAATCAAGAAAATCGCAACTAAGAAAGCGATTAGATTTTTCTAAATAGAAAAGGACTACATATCTGAGATCTTGGGTAGAAGTTACAGGGGGACAGATTTCAACTTCCCTTTAAGGCAGACTATTTTTCTAGATTGTTCCAGAATGGATGGGGCTGCATGATGTGATAGTGAGTTGTCAGGCACAGCAAGTGTATATGTGCTTAGCCATTCATTATTGACTAATTCACTCAACAAATAGTTACAAGTGCCCACTGTGTGCCAGGCATTGGTTTAAATTCTACAAATAGAGTCAAGAAAGGAAAGACAAGGTTCCTGATCTTATGGAGTTTATATTCTAGAGTAGGACTAGATTAGCCAGTATTTTATGCTTTGCCAGCCATGTGGTCTCTATTGAACTCTCACTGTAGTGCAAAGCAGCCACAGACCGCAGGTTGGCAAGCTACTGTCCCTATGACAACCGTGCCCACCATAAGCTCTAGTAAATAAAACTGTATTGGAACATAGCCACAATCAATTGCTTCTGGTATTGTATACAGCAGTTTCAAAGAAAGATTTGAGTAGTTTTGACAGAGACTCTATGCCCCATAAAATCTGAAGTATTTCCTTCCTTGCCCTTTACAGAAAGTATTTGCTGATCCATGACATAGGCAAGACACACACACACACACACACACACACACACACACACACACAGTATTGTGGCTATCTTCCAATATTTATGGACATTGAAATCTGAATTTTTCATGCTTTTCATGTGTCAAGAAGTATTATTCTTTTTTATTTTTTCTATCATTTAAAAATGTAAAAACTATTCTTAGCTCATGAGCCAAACTAAAACATGAGAAAGCTGGATTTGGCCCACAGATCATGGTTTACTAATCCCTGTTCCAAAGTATTTTAGCCAATCCACATATCTTGAATTTTTAATTTCTATTAGTTTTTATTATGCAGATAAATAAGCAGCCAATTTAACCATTATGCTAATAAGCATCTGTTGTTGATCAGAGAAGAAGGTCACCAAAGTGCTTACAGTAGTTGCCTTTTGGATAAAATTCTAGCTGCCTCCCCAACTTCCTTCTACCACTCCAGTGTGAAGTCCTGATTAGACTGTCTGAATAAACCAAGCCTGTGTTTCAGCCCAATGCAAAATAATACACTGTCTATGCTGACATATTCTAAAGTAAATAATAGACATCATGGCACTTTAATATTCAGAGACATTGAACTCCTCTTTGCCTCAACAATCCCTTTTTATGCTTTGGGGCATACTTTGCATCACTAAAAGGCCTATGAATTTCCCAAACCAAAGAGCCATCCATCTGGGAGACTATATTTAGAGACTGGCTATAATTTTTCTTTTTTTTCCCCCTAAAGAATATTTTTCTTTCATGTCACACTACCCATAATCAGATGGAAATGAAGTAAAAATATTTGACTAGGTGTTTGACTGAAGTGACTAATCTGTTCAGTCTTAAACTTAGTTGATCTTATAACCACTTCAAGGTCCTCCCTGAATATATTTTTTTATAAAATAATTTTATTTTTTCCTGGCATATATTTTTGTTTTGGGGAAATATTTGACCTCTATGTTAAAATTGTCTGAGTTAAACTAAGAAGTCTTTTTACCCTGTTCTTACTCATTGCCTTCTCTCAAGATATCTCTCAGTTAACAGACAAATCATAGTTCTCTTTGGTTTTAAAAACCTGCTTCTTCATGCAATAGTAGAAATAACTCTGAAAACTGAAATTATTTTTCAGCAGTTAAATCACCTCTTCCTCTATAAAAGCAGCTTTTAATTTTGTGCTGATCCACTATGGGAAAGTATTTACTTGTTATTTCCCAGCAGATTGGCTGATGCTGCTTTTGAGGAGATGAAGTCAATATGTGTCTGGTTAAGAGATCAAATGTCAGGGCTTGTTACAGGAAACCCCCAATTTGGGGCAACCGAGAGTCCAAACAGAAATGTGGCAATAATCTCACCTTTGGGATGACCTTAAACTAAAGCATTTAGAAAAAAAAATGTTCTTAAACACAATGGGTAGCATAGTCATGATTTATTTGCTCTGAGATTAAAACAAACCTATGTTTTGTGAAATAAAAGATGGCACTGTGATTTTCATCGACTTCAAGCCCAGACCTTGCAGACAAGCTTGCTAGAGGATAAAGTCACCTTGACTAAAGGGACGAGTGCTTTATGTAGTCTAATCCTTATCCATATGGCCATCACAGTAACATTTTGGTTTTTTAATATGAATACCATATGTTATCAGTAAACATTTATTTGTATAGTTCACAAACGTAAGAACTAGAAACAAATTCAGAGCACAATGCTAAGGCCAATACTACTTTCCTCCTCATGTCCTATGAAAAGGGATATTTAATTTTTCAAGTAGAAGGTTGAATTCTGAAGCCAGGCATGATGGTCCACGCTTATAATCACAGTAATTGGGAGGTTGAGGCAGGAAAATTGCAGGTTCAAGGACAGCCTCAGCAAGTAATGAGACTTATCGACCTAGCAAGACTCTGTTTCAAAATAAAAATTAAAAAATAGGGCTGGGAATGTAGCTCAGAGGTAGAAAGGCTCTGGGTTCAATTCCCAGTAACACAAGAAGGAAGGAAGGAAGGAGGAGGAGGAATTCTATTTTGGGGGCATAGACACAAGTCCTTTGAAATTGATGAAGGCATAAAGAAAATGTGCTATATATAACACATCCTATATATAGGTGCTTAATATAGGTGTGCTAAATAGTATAATGGAGTATTATCTAGGCATAAAAAGGATGAAATCATTTCATTAGATGGAACTAGAAGACATTACAGTAAATGGAATAAGCCAGGCACAGAAAGACAAATACCTCATACTCTCACTCATATATTAATCTAATGGAAGTTGAGAGTAGAATAGGGGTTACCAGAGGCTGGGAGGGGTAGTGAGAAGAGAAGAATGGGGGGAAATTGTTCAAAGTACTTTATTACAAAGTACTAAGTTACAGTTAGGAGAAATAAGTTCTGGTGTTCTGCTGCAGAGTAGGGTGACCTCAGATAATAATGAACTGCATACTTCAGGGAAGCTAGAAGAAAGGATTTGGAATGTTTTCACCACAAAGTAATGATAGATGTTTGGGGAGATAGATATATTTACTTTGATTTGAACATTACACAACATGTATATGTATCAAAACATCACATGGTATCCCATATATGTATGATTTTTATGTCAATTTAAAAAGTTGTTTAGCTGGGTGTGGTGGCACCCATACACTTGTAATCCCAGTACTTGAGAGGCTGAGACAGGAGGATCCGGGTTCGTGGCCACCTTCAGCTACTTAATGAGGCCCTCTGCAACTTAGTGAGACCCTATTTCAAAATAAAGAATAAAAAATAGGACTGGGGGGTTATAGTTCGGAGGTAGAATGCCCCTGGGTTCAATCCCCAGTACTGCAAAAAAAAAAAAAAAAAAAAAAAAAAAGGTTGTTCATATATTTTTGACACTGGTGGGTTTGTTAGTTGTTGTAAGAATTATTATAAATAATTTTCCATTGATGAAATAAGCACTTTGCAAGATGTATGGTTGGCTAGAAAGTTTGGATATGTCCCCCCACACCAAAGATCTTGTACAAGGAGACAACTGGGAAAAATTAGAGGAAAATAGGTGTTAAAAACATGTTTACTATTGTAGAAAGAATATCTCTTGAGCTATTTTATCAGTTTTGTTGCACTCACACTGTTTAGAACAATGCCTACCATATGGTCACACTCAATATTTGTTTGTTGAATGGATGTGCGTTAACATCCTGCTGGGTCAAGATATTAGAAAAAGAAATTGATGCATTGTTCTTTTTTACTGGTTTTCATTTCTTTTCATTCTGACCAAATATTGGGCTGAGAGAGCAAAGTGTGCATTTGCAGATTTTTTTTTTTTTTACCAATTGTATAATAGATGTGTTGAATATTCCCTCTAATCTTTTTTTTTTTTTTGGCGGTACTGGGGATTGAACTCAGGGGCGTTCTACCTCCGAGCTACACCCGCAGCCCTATTTTTTATTCTTTATTTTGAAACCGAGTCTCACTAAGTTGCGGAGTGCCTCACTAGATAGCTGAGGCTGGCCGCGAACCCGGATCCTCTGGTCTCAGCCTCCCGAATGCTGGGATTACAAGCGTGCGCCACCACGCTCGGCTTCCCTCTAATCTTGAACCATCTGTGGCCATGCCAGTTTTAAACTCTACAGTAAGGCTTACCTCCTCCCCCCATTACTAAGTATATTAGCATTCTCTGAGAAAATTAAGTTATTCAATCAAGTAAACTTGGAAAGTATTATGTATTTGAATAATGTTTAGTAGTACTAATTTAGTTGTTCTTTTTATCTTTCTACTTTCCTGTTTCTTCTACGTAATAGTCAGCTTTCTTCTACATAATAGTCATCTCTCTGGCTTGGGTGGAGGAGGGGGCATATAATAGGAGAGAAAATAGAAATAGTCTACAAATCTTTCAAGTGTTTGTCCACAGGCTGTGAAGGAGTTGGAAGAAAGGGAGAATATAATGGAGTGCAGACAAATGTTTAATAATCAGCTCTCCATGGGGAGTGTGGGGGGGTTGATTTGTAACAGTTGTTGTTTCCCAGGTAAAGTCAAACTGCTTGCAAAATTCCTAAATGTTTAACATTATTTGGAGCTGCCCTGATTCCAAGATACCACTCATAGAAGGTCTTCAACTTCTCTCATTCCATTCTATCTCTGCAGAGTAGTCTTCACTTAAGCTTGGAATGAAGAGAGGGGAAGGAAGTGGGAAGACTCAAATAAATAATTTCTTGGCATGTTTGGATTGGAGGGAACTTGGACAGCTTCATGGAATATCCCTGAGTCTCAACTGGGACTTGCATGCATCCCTGAAGGAGCGAGAGACAGCAGGGATTTATGATTCAGTATTAACTGATGGGTACTGATGACCTGGAACTAGATTTGCTACACTCAACCCCTACCCCAGCTTACGCCTCCTATCACATGCCTTCACATTGCCTGAGGTTACAAAATGGTATCCCAGCTCCCAGGAGAAGGGATAAATCCCAGAAAAAACTGGGAGGAGTATATTTTCCCCTTTAGATTGATAGAATGGAAGTTTGGTGTCAGACCTTAAATCATATTCCAGAAAATTCTTTTTGGAATGGAAGTGGAGTTATCTCACTCATAAGTACATATATCATTATATACAGCTCTTATCTTAGAGTTTCATAATCATATTGTTTAGATCAACAGAGCTTTGCATAAAGACACCTGCTTAACTGTTTAAAAATGTATTACACAATCTCAAAATAATTTAAAAAGATAAAGCACTTTAAGGATCCTAAGAAAATGGTTTTCCATGAAAGAAACGCTGTGAAACACTTGTGTTATTTCCTCTCTTTTGCTGTGTGTCTATAGTTGTGTAGGTTTATATGTGTGTATTGAAATAAAAACAATATAAAACAGGGGTTGTAGCAGACAAACTTTTTTTTTTTACTTGACATGTTGTGACTATATCCTTTTGACTTTTTAATAGAATATTTTCTTGCTTCTAAAACTTTTCTGGGAATAATTTGGAGTCAAACTGAAGAATAAAACACGTGATGAATACTCCATTAATTCCTTTCCATGAATCATAGCACGGATTTGGAAACAGCTCCTCCGCTATCCCAATAGGGCATCAAAAGAATAACTGACTAGGTCAGTAAGCGTTCAACTAAATAGAAGGAGCTGCTTACTAATGGAGAAGCTCAAGAAGAGAGATTTCTAGTTGGTAGATTAGGATTTATGTATAGATTTTAAAGACTTTCTTAAAAATATCGCTAAGCCCGTTGTTTTGATCACCTCTCTGTTGAATTTTCAGAAAAAAAAAAAAAAAAAGAGGAGAATGGCTAGCCATGATCTCTACCTCACCAATATAGACATGTAAGTTCTCTCTCTCTCTCTCTCTCTCTCTCTCTCTCTCTCTCTCTCTCTCTCACACACACACACACACACCCCACAGATACAACACATATGATCCACTTGATACCCTAATATTCTATATCTTTCGCATACATTACACATTCACTATTATAATTCCTGACCAACCAATCTCAAATTCGTAAGCCTTCAAGAATATTAAATGTAGTGCCTCCAGCATCCCTCGTAAATTTCAGTCATTAGATCAAAGGTCCCTCCAGTTTTGTATGAAAGAAGCAAGCAACGACAGGAACTATGGGCGGATGGGACTGGGCTGAAGGACCTTCCATCTATGGAAGGGTTAAATGCAGCAAGACCCAATACTCAGCCCATATGCCTCCCAGAACTCCAGCAGGGTCCAGCAGGGTGGTCAGAATTGTATCTGCTCAGTGGATTGAATGCGTAAGTACTGGGACAACATTGCTTAATATAGAATTCTCGTTGTAAATGGAAGAAGCAGGTTATGTTGGGGTAGAAAGCACATTAAAATGACACTGATTATTTGTTTGTATCATAGCTTAACACCTATATTACAGATTCAGTCTTGTTTTATTAACATAAAGAGACAGATTTTATTTTGTGTTCTATTTACCTGATGCAATAGAGATTGCTGGCAAAAGAAAGAAAGAGAATATTTGAAGCATTTGAAGAGTATTTGAAGAGTACTTCAAATTGAAGGCACCATAGAGTTACTCCAAATTTTCCAGGATTGTGGCTAATTAATTCAAATCTCTAGTGGCATGGCATCACCTCCATCTCAGGCCATAGTACAGAACTTGCACTCCTTTCTCTTGAGAATAAAGGCCTGGAACAAGGCTAAAATTTTTATTAAACCCAGAGGTGTTAAACCACTTTGACAATGCCCAAGTGAAAAACAAATGTGATCAAAGGGAGTTTACCTATTAGTCCCTTTGGCAGCAAGAACCATGTCTTATTTATTTTTCTTTTTTCCCATTATTAGAAATATTCATTTCAGCAAAGAATTTTCTCACATTATTAGTGAATGAGTGAAGGTCTGACATAGTGCTAAGCATTTCCTGGCATTCTGTTTATAACTATGTAAGTGGTAGAGGTAAATATACTTTTAAAATATGATTACAAAATCATAAGTCCGGAAAGGGTATAGCAAAACAAAACAAAAAGATGAATCTGCTTCCTCAGGCTTACTTGAAAATGGTGTAGGGAGAAGAAATTTTGGAATATTCCTCAGTAACTATAGGGTTGCTTTTAAAAGTACAAATTCATATTACATTTTTCTTCCTCCTAAGATTGCTACAAAACTCTAGCCCCAACTAATTTTTTCTTTTCCTACCCTAGGTAACAATAAAAATTGTTAATATTTTACTTTCATTGTGATTCTTTGAAAACAGTTTAAAATGAGACAGGAGATTTGCAGGTTTGAGGACAGCCTCTGCAACCTAACTAGGCCCTCTACAAGTTAGTGAGACACTGTTTCAAAATAAAAAATAAATTAGGGCTGAAGGTGTAGCTCAAAGGTAGAACACCCCTGGGTTCAATCCCCAACAGCACACACACCAAAACCAAATTAAGTTAAAATGAATGGTTCTCCCCTATCTCTTTTTCCTTGTACTTTATTATCATGGATTATATGATATTAAGTTATTCATCCAAGTCATCATTAATTTACCCACTCACTCATGGAAATTTATTAACCATCCTTTATATGCCAAGCATAGTCCTGAAATAGGCATAGGAAAATACAAGCATAAATTATAATACACAGTATCAAACACAATATGTATGTCAATACCCTATGAAGACACAGAACAGGAAGCAAATAATAATGAGTGATAGGAATTATAGGATTTAAGATATGGACAAGGAATTAAAAGCTATGTTGTCTAAATCCCCTCATTTATAGATTAGGAAACCAAAGCCCAGAAATCCAACTTGCTGAGGAGCACGTGGCCAGTTAGCAGTAGTAATGGCATCAATGTTAATGGTTAATTGAACACATAACAGACTGATTCTAAAACTAGTGAAATGGTTTACAAAGTCTGATTTCTAGTACATTTTTGAGGCTGGGTGCGACTTTTCTCTGAAAACAGAGTACCCAGGAAGAAAGCATCAGGATATTCAAACACATCATCTTTTTGCCCCCAGACTTGGACGCACTCTTCTGCTTTGGAAAGCTGTGGAAGGCAATTTTCTTGATTTCCTCAGTGTCAGAACAATCTATTCTCCAGAATGGTTGCTCTGGCTTTAGCTTATGAACACTGTGAATCTTGCAGCCGATGGCAAGTGTGTTTCCCTTTACCAGGAAGCTGCAAATGTGAGGCCCATTCCCATCAATCATATAGGATGCTGTGGCTCCGATTCCCTGGCCGATCTTACCCTGGCTTTATTTTATTCATGAAATAATTTTTGGAAAGTTCTTTGGTGGTATGTGAATTTATCTCAGCAGCCTTAATTTCTTTAGAGAATACTATGAAGTATAAGTACATATTCTCTCTTTTTCTGAACTGTGCATGTAGATTTATTTCTAAAACTTGGTAAAAATTTGAATAGTATAAAAGGAAAATGTCACAGTGAAGAAAGAGTCACAAGAGTAAGCCATTTAATTCCTGAAAGGCAAGCATGCCAGGTGTTTTGTACTGATTCAATCAGTGGGTAATTGGTGCAGACAGGGGGAAATTTGCCTGACAGATTTACATTCTAAGACAGAGGCTATCTTGCACAGTGGGTAAGCGTTTGCACTTGGTATGAGGCTGACCTGAATTTCATTCCCTGCTGTAACTGTGAGACTTTAGGAAAGTTCTTTATCTTCCTTAATCCTCATGTTTTCATCAGCAAAATGGGTTATTAATAGTAAGTAATGGTTACTTCAGATAGTTGCTGAGAGAATTAAACGAGCAATGAATCGTGCTCGACCCATGATAAATTTCAGTCTGTATTAGCCTCCCTGCTATCAGTAGTATGGTATATCAGTCTTGTATAAGCCACAAAGTTCAGAGATAAAGGCACTGAGTAGCAGCACATGTGCTGATTGTGATGGAAGGCCCAGGGGTGCACAGCAATGCCTGGAATAAATTCCTGAGTCAAAACGAGAGCCGGGAGCTGTAGGAGGCAGGCAAAGGGTGATTGAAGACATCACCCCCCATTTATTTCACAGTTTCATTTGGGTTATGCCTTGCATTTGATAAGATACGTGTATTCATATTTGTGAATACTTTGGTATGAATGTCAATGATGCTAAAAATTATCTTCTCAAAAAATCCAATTTCACTCTAAGTGATATGGTATAGTGAGGATAGCTTTAGGCACATATCCAAAATTCCCTGTGTATAGTGAATAAAAGACAGCCAAAGTGTAGCTGCTCCAATGAAAAAGCGAGGAGTTTGTTTTTGTTGTATCACATGACGTCCAGCTCCAGGGGTGACTGGCTCTGTGGTGTCAGGGCTTGAGCCTACTGCCTCTGCATTCTTGGGGGCCCAAGGGACTGAAATCCAAAGGTGGCTAGGGCAGCTCTAGATATCACATTATCAAATAACTGAATCAAAGGTAGGAAGCAGGAGACAGCAGAGGGCAGAGAGTTCTGCTCTTCCCTCTCCCTTATCATTTCCCGGGACCCACAAATATATTCCTCATATCTCAATGGCCCAGATTGACCACCTGTCCCCTTCCCTTGACTAGGGGGAGGGCCCATCTCCCCCGAGATCAGCAGACTCTGCCTGATGTTTGCACCAAGTTGTGTACTGCTGCTCTGTGAAGAGGAGGGATGTGAGTTGTTCTCTAATACATAAAGCCATTTGCTTAATGACAACTGGGTTCTTTGTGGGGGGTCTTTGTCTCAATGTAGTTTCTTCAATCAATACACAGCTAGAGTGTGCCCAGTCCTACCCTGGATGCAGGAATAAAAAATAAGAAACAATTCCTGATTTATAATTAGGTAGAGTTATATTATTTTCTACATCTTTGTTAAGTACTAGTTTTCTTTAGGTCCAGAATTTCTGGCTCAGAACTTTATCTAATTAGCTGATAAAGGGAACTCCAGATAGTGAGGTTCGGAAGGAGGGATTTTGGTGCACATCGGAGTTGTTCTGTACGGTAAAACCAGTTATCTTGACAACATTATGTTAAATGAGATTAGCCAGTCACAGAAAGTGAAGGGTCATATGTTTTCTCTCATATACAGAAGCTAGGGAGTAATCAGGATATAAGAGTGACTTTAGATAATGGAGGAGGAATTCCAGTGGGGTGAGAGGTGGTATTGAAGAGGGTGAGAGGGTAGAGGGATAATTAATGAAGGAAACACTTCCACTGACATTATGTTCCTCCATGAAGATACCAATGTCAGCCGGGTGTGGTGGCCCAGCATTTGGGAGTCTGAGACCTGAGGATCTGGGTTTGTGGCCAGCCTCAGCTACCTAGTGAGGCACTTTGCAACTTAGTGAGACCCTGTTTCAAAATAAAGAATAAAAAATAGGGCTGGGGGTATAGCTCGGAGGTAGAATGCCGATCCATGGTTCAATATCCTTGCTGCCTTCTAGGGTTGGGGGGAAATGATGTATTGCCATTCAATATATAGAAAGGGTCAGTTGTGCAACTTCTATAGATATGCTATAAAATATTGTGCATGTAGTTAACAGTACTGTATTGCACACTTAAAAATTTGTTAAGAAGCCAGGCATGGTGGCTCATGCTTATAATCCCAGTACTTGGGAGGCTGAGACTGGTGGATCTGGGTTTGCAGCCCACCTCAGCTACTTAGTGAGACCCAGTTTCAAAACAAAGAATAAAAAATAGGACTGGGGGTGTAACTAAGAGGTAGAATGCCCCTGGGTTCCATCCCTAGTACTACATACATACACACAAAAAAAATTTGTTAAGAGTGTAGAGCTCATTTTATTTGTTCTTACCACAAGTAAAAAATGTAATGCCCAACATTGATAGAGTGTTATAGAGTGCTTTATGCCTACCTAGCTAACATATAAATTGCTACAAACTTTCCTGAACATTATATAGGAATATATCAAATTCCTCAATATAAGTGAGCAACATAGCATTTGTCTTTCTGAGACTGCCTTATTTCATTTAGCATGATGTCCTCTGAGATCACCCATATTACTGCATACAGTAGGAGTTCCTCTTTTTATTTCCAAACAGTAATCCATTGTGCATATATGCTGGGAGCCAGACCTTGAAGCGGTAGAGCCTGGGGGTCCCTCGTTAAGTGGAGATTGAGATGAGGTCGGGAGCGAGTGAGAGTACGCTTACACACCATGTATGTTAAGACGTATCTGTTTTAATTCATCTCATGAGTGATATTTATACTCATTACAACAAGGTATACAAAAAAAGGAATTTTTACAGCCTTGTTTTTCCTGGAGTTAAGTGGGTACATCTTTAATTAGAAAGGCTATTTTCTATAGTGTTTGCTAAGATTAGGGGAGCAGCAGAAAAAATACAAAAGTGTAAATGAATTATTCTTTTAGTAGAGAGCAGGAACAGCGAAGGAGGAGCAGGGTTAAAGGTTAAAAGCGAAGAGGAACTATTCATTAGATAAATCTTTCCTATTTGCTCAGGCAGCTAAAAGATAGCTGGTTAATAAGTTTTTAGGTAAGCGAAGAGTTTGGCAATTTTTCTGTCTTGAAGCTTCCTTTACTTATGATAAGAAACCTAAGTTCTCTTGACCTAGCTGCCGGTATTTGTAGAGTTAATGGATACCTCTGAGCCAGGCCTAGGCCTTTGTTCTCCTTGATGTACCACATCCTGAGCCTCTTAAAAAATCTTTTTTAATATGGAAGCAAAGCCCAAATTTCCAGAATAAAATAATGTAAAGCGAGAAATGTCACACATCCCTTATTTAGCAGGCTGAGCCTTGCTCTAAGCCTTAACTGGTTAAGGTAACGCTGCACGTATATACCACACATTCTTTATCCATTAATCTATTGGTGCACATGGAGATCATTTCTACTTCTTGGCTATTGTGAATAGTGCTTCAGTCAACATGAGAGTAGATATATCTCTCAGAGCTACTGGTTTCAATTCTTTTGAATAAATACTCTAAAGTAGAATTGCTGTATCATGTGGTAATTCTATTTTTAATTTCATGAGAAAAACACCATATTGTTTTCCATAGTGGCTGCACTTTTTACATTCCTACCAACAGAATATACAAAGATTCCGATGTCCCTAAAGAATCTCCAACCCTTCGTATTATTGCAATTTCCAATTTCCGTCCTAAGAGATGTAAGGTGTTATCACATTGTGATTGTGGTTTTGATTTGCATTTCCTTGATGATTAGTGATGTTGAATACTTTTTTCATATATTCATTGTTCATTCCTCAGTCTTTATTGGAGATCTTTGCTGTGTGTGTGTGTGTGTGTGTGTGTGTGTGTGTGTGTGTGTGTGTTTCTGAGAATTGAACTCAGGAACCTAGCGGCAATCTATCTCTGAGCTACTCTCTGAGCCCATTTCTTTGTTTGTTGTTTATTTATTTATTATTTTTATTTTGAAACAGGGTCTCACTAGGTTACTGAGAGTCTCGCTATGTTGCTGAGCCTATCCTTGAACTTGTAATCTCCTGTCTCAGCTTCCCACCTACTGACATTACAGGTGTGCACCACCATGCCCATTTTTTAATCAGGTTGATTTTTGCCATTGTGCTATAGGAGTTTCTTCTGTACTTTACCTATTAACCTCTTATTAAATACATATTTGCAAATATTTTCTCACATTGCTTTTTCACTCTGATTGTTTCCTTTCCTGTTTGGAAGCTTTTTAGTTTTAAATAGTACCCTTTATCTATTTTTGCTTTTGTTGCGTGTGCCTTTGGCATCATAGCCAAGAAACCATTTTTGTTTATTCCAAGATTTTTTCTGACTTCCATTTGAATTTATACTTTGACCCACTGGCTGTTCAAAAGTGAGTTTTTAATTTCCATGTACTTGTAAAGTTTCTAGTTTCTTTTCTGTTATTGATTTCTAGTTTCATTCCATTGTGATCAAAAGAGATTCTCAGTATAATTTCATTCTCCCAAAACTTGTTATGACTTGTTTTTTGACCTTACAAGTTATCTAACTTTGAGAATATATTCTGCTGTGATTGGGAGGAATGTGCTATACACATCTGTCAGGTTCACATGGTCTATAGTGTTATTCAAATCTTCTGTTTCCTTATTGATTTTCTGCTTAGATGCTATGTCCATTATTAGAAGTGAAGTATTACAGTATCTTACTATTTTTGTATTGGTATTTCCCCCTTTAGTTCTATTAATATTCACTCAATACATTCAGGTTCTTTGATGTTGGGTGCATATATATTTGTAATTGTTAGGTCTTCTTGGTGGATTGACCTTTTTATCACCATGTAATATCTTTATTACCTGTATTCTAAATCTGATAGACACTATTTTTTTTTGATAGACACTATTATAATTAGTACCCTGATTGTTTCATCCTTGATACTTAGGAAGAGCTTATTTTATAAGTTAGGAAACTTTTTATAAGTTTATAACGTATTTATAAGTTAGCAAATTGCCAAAGACCATAAAGGCATCAAATGTTGAGCAAGAATTTCAAATTTCAAACCAGGCTCACATGATTTTTGTTTGCTCATACCCATGAAACTATGCTATTTCAGAAGAATAGGCAATTTCTATTAGTGTCCCAACCTCCCCATTCTATGTCATTTCCCTCTTCTACCAAAACATGCTCAAGTATACAATCATATAGGTGGTCACACCTGAATATATGTGTGTTGTATGAATGAAGTTATTAACTTATTAACCAAATTAAAGGCTGGGCTTTCCCTCCTATTAAAAGTATCTAAGTCTTAGTGAATTGAATAAACTGTTAGTTTCGTGTTCATTTCTGAAATCATGCTACCAACTATGAATCCAATCTTTGCATATTTAAATATGTAACAGAAATGAGCCTGTCCTGAATAGTATTCCCCACTTTGAGAAGCTCTATATAAATTCTTTAGCACAGGACTGGCTCCTAGAAGACAAGTGATAATTATAAATTTCATGCCTTTTCAGGTACTTATTAACTGAAAATATATAACATATCCTCATCATTATAATGACTGTGTTTATTCATGTAACAAACATTTGTTGAATACTTATAAGGTACCAAGATTTTTCTAGGCACTAACAAAATGTATGTGAAACAAAACAAAGTTGTTAATGTGAACAAAACAAAGTCCCTTCTCTCATGGAATGTATATGCCAGTGAGGAAAGAAAGACAATAAGCAGGCAAATAAGTAATATGTGTCAGATGAAAGGAGCTTATGAAAAAAGATGGTAGAGGGACAATGGATAAGGAACAAGGGTGGGGGACAGTTACCATATTATGTGGCATGGTGTTATTTTAAGTAGAGACCTGGAAATGGTGAGGGAGAGTCTTATGAATATCTAAGCAGTACATGCAGCAGTTGGAGAAAAACCAGAGCACCATGCTGAGACAGGGGAATGAGTGCCCTGTGCAGGAGGCTAGAGTGAAGCAATATGCAATTAGATTAGAGATGGGATGCGAAGCTGGGCATGGTGGCACACGCTTGTAATCCCAGTACTTCGGAGGCTGAGACAGGAGAATCTGGGTTCGAGGCCAGCCTCAGCTACTTAATGAGACCATCCGCAAGTTAGTGAGACCCTGTTTCAAACTAAATAAAAAATAGGGCTGGGGTGTAGGTTGGAGATAGAATGCCCCTGGCTTTCATCCCCAGTACCACAAAAAGAGAGAGAGAGAGAGAGAGAGAGAGAGAGAGAGAGAGAGAGAGAGAGAGAGTGTGACAGTCCAAGGTGGAGGATCTGATGGGTATTATGAGAACTTTGAGTATTTATTTATTTACTTACTTACTTATTTATTTATTTTGAGGTACTGGGGATTAAACCCAGGAGCATTCTACCTCTGAACTACACTCCCAGCCCTATATTTTATTCTTTATTTTTGAAACAGGGACTCACTAAGTTGCAGATGGCCTCACTAAGTAGCTTAGGCTGGCCTTGAACCTGCCATCCTCCTGTGCCAGCCTCTCAAATACTGGGATTACAAGTGTGCCACCATGCCATGCTGAATTTTGAGTTTTAATCCATTCAAGATGGAAGGCCAATGGAGGATTTGGGGAAAGGCACAGAACTAATCTGTGCTTTTAGTGATATTCTGGCAGCTGTGTTGAAAATACACCATTTAGAGAGGAGGGTTTGGGTGATAGTAAAGTAGGAAAAGCAGTTCAGAGACATTTGCAAAAAATAGCTGGACAGATGGTAATGATGGCTTGGGCCAGGGTGGTAGTGGGGGCGGTTGTATGAAGTGGTGCATAAGGATTTAAAAGAGAGGAGTTGTGAGCAACCCCAAATGTTTGACTTGAACTAATCAGAGAATAGAGTCCTGTTTACTCTAGTGGAGACAAGAAGGGAGGAGTAGGTTTAGAGATCATGAGTTCAGTTTTAGACAAATGAAAAGCAAAATATTCATTAGACATTTAAATATAACACTTGTTACTCCATAATATTCTGCCTTTTGATAAAGACTATTTTAAACCAAGAGATATTGTACTGCTGTTATAGTATCAGAGACATTCTGGTTAACCAGAGGGATCAGGAGAATATCAAATAGGTGCTTGGATTTATGAACTTGAGCAGGGTTGAGGTCAGGGCTAAAGGCAAAGATTTGGAAGTCATTAGCATACAAATGGATCTAAGTCTGGGTATTGGAGGAGACACTCAAGGAAGGGAAGGCAATATCTTTGAAACAGAGAATATTTATGAAGTCAGAGATTAAGACATTGCTTTATGTAGTTGTCAGATCTTCCTGGAGACCATGTTAATTGTATCTTGGCTGAGTAGGCAAAGCCAGATATAAGGCAGAGATTGACCATGGTAGCCACCTTCCTCAACTTCCAATTCCTTCGATAAATGAACAGCATATTGATTTTGGTGATGGAAGAGACAGAGGAAGAGTCAGCTTAAGCAGAAAGGCTTTACAGCAGTTAGAGTTACTGAAAATACACACTTCATTTCCAGCAGCCAACATTGGCAAAAATAACAAATGGTACCAATTTACAGACGCCAAAGTATAAATAGTATTCTTTAGAATATGTCACAACAGAGAAATTGGGGACCTAATTTAATATATTTCTGCATGAAAAGAGAGTTACAAAATCTGAAAAGGGAAAACATGGAAGTGCCACACCTCAGTGGTTGAATGTTTTTAAACTAGTACATTGCCATTGCCCCAGATTCTTGCCGCATTTTGAGGGTGACTCAAAGCCATCAATGAGATAAAACCAACTCTGGCTTATTGAGGAGCCCAAACTCATATAAATTCCTAATATTAATTTATTTAGTCCTCACATAACCCACACGAGGTAGAAAGTTATTATAATGTAAGTTTTAGAGATGAGAAAATGAGGTGTAGAGAGTGGAAGAAGTCTGCCTAAATTTACATGCCAAGAATATCACAGCCAGTATCAGAACTCAGCAATGGAGCTGCAGAGACTTCCCTTGTAGCAAGGGCTTTCTGCCTTGAAGTGAAGACTTTCAATTTTACAGTAAGTGCTGCAATTAGAGACAATCTAGCTATTATCAAGATTAATAAGAATTTCTGAGCTGAGCATAGTGGCACATGCTTATAATCCCAGTACTTGGGAGGATGAGATACAGGATCACAGGTTCAAGGACAGTCTCAGCAAGTAGTGAGACCTATCAACCTAGTGAGACCATGTTTCAAAATAAAAATAACATAGGGTTGGAGGTAAGCTCAGAGGTAGAATGTTCCTGGGTTCAATTCCCAGCACCACAAAAAGAAAAAAAAATTCTGTTACTACCATAGCTATTAATGTTGCTCAAAACATTTTCTTAAAGCAGTTAAAATGTAGAAACAGAGGTAAAAATGGAGGATGTAGAATTACCACAATTTTCACATAATGGAATGATGCAATATTAAAAAAATCCCCAATGATCTATTAAAAGCTGTTAAAATTAACAAAAGACTACTGGATAAAGCAGAGAACATTTATGTATACCACCACTGATCAATTAAAAAATGAAAAAATGTATTAAAAAAGAAATTCCTTCACAATATCGACAAGAACATAAACAATCTGGAAATAAAGTTACTACAAAATATTGGAACTCATATAAATAAAATTATCAAGGTTTAATAAAATAAAGCTTAAGTGAATAAACATAATATGGTTTGAACAGGAAGATACTATTTATAAGGAATACAATTTTCTTAAATTACTATATTGCATCTATATAGTTTCAACAATAATAAAAATTACTGATAATATTTTTGAGCTTTACCAACTGTCTGAAATTTTACCTGGATATACCAAAATGTTAACAGTGGTTACATCTGGGGAGCTAAAGAAGTGGAAAATTGAGAGTGAGGAGAATAGGAAACTTCAGTTTTTCTATTTATACTTCAATATTTCCATTTTTATGCCATTATAATTTAGGAGGAATTTGGCAAGAATAGATAAGATCTTTAAAAGGATGGAGTATTGGCCCTTTCATATACTGACACATATTTTAAGGCTACTGACACTGATATAGACAAATTGATGAAATATATTTCCATAAATACATTCTACTTCACAGTTTAGATGAATTTTTTATGACAACGAAGGCCTGCTAACTCAATAAAGAAGAGAGGCATTATTATAAACTGTACTGAGACAATTGCTTGGTAATTCATAATCAAAAGATCAATTTAGTTTCTCACTTCATTCCACACTCCCATATTAAATCCAGAAAATCTTAAGAGTTAAGAGAAAAAGAAAACAAATTTGGGCCCTTATCAAAATTTTGAAATGAAAGGAATTTTGTAAGCCTAAGAGTTTGATGGGAAAGGCCGCAAAGTAAAAGATGAATAGATTCGACCACAAATAACATTATAGTATCTCTTAGCACCCTTTCAAATATGACAAGTCAGGCTTTGTGGCACATACCTAGGAGGCTGAGACAGGAGGATCACAGGTTCGCGGCCAGCCTCAGCACCTTAGCAAGGCCCTCAGAAACTTAGTGAGACCCTGTTTCAAAATAAAAAATAAAATAGGGCTGAGAGTGTAGTTCAGAGGTAGAATGACCCTGGGTTCAATCCCCATTAACACACATACAAATGACAAAAATAGTCATATTCAATCACATTATGCTCCTTAATTCCAGTGTTTGTGTCTGGGATTTTCTCAATTTGTCTATATCTGTGCAGTAGCCTTGAAATATGTGTCATATTAAAATCCATATCTAAAATGAAGTCAGCTGTTTTATATTTACCTCTCGCCGTTCTCCTAGGTGTGATAGACTATGAATCAGAGGTGTACTCTAAATGACAGCTTTTCATCAAAAGCGATTGCTTTAGCATCCACGGAATTAAAGGCACATGAGTCAGGCCTCATCTGAAATTCAGATCTCATTTCCTTGATTGGAAACAATTGTTCTGGCTAAAGAATTTTTCCATGTGTTCTCGGCATGAAGGAACATGAGGCGAAAATTTTGTCTTAAAGATTCTGGTATTTCCAAATAGGATGCATATGAACACAATGCATGGAAGAATCAAAAATTTAAAAAATTAAATTTGAGGGTATATAAATAAACATTATAGAGTCGGGTGTGGTGGTGCATGCCTGTAATCCCAGTACTTGGGAGACTGAGACAGGAGGATTACAAATTTGAGGACATCCTTAGCAAGTAGTGACACTCTCGTCAACTTAGCGAGACCCTGTTCAAAATAAAAACAAAATAAGTCTGGTGGTGTAGCTCAAAGGTAGAATGCCCTTGGGTTTAAGGTTTAATCCCCAGTGTGCATGTATATTGTGTGTGGTACTGGGGATTATATATATATCATATATATATATATGTATGTGTGTGTATGTATGTATATATATGTGTGTATATGCATGTATATGAATATATATATGTTTGTATATAACATTATAGGTATTTCATACAATGTTTTAAACTCAAAGCTTTTCTTTGAATAATAGGGACTTTTTACCCTTAAAAATAGGGACTTTTTTCCCTTAAAAATTTATATATGCTGGGCATGGTGGTTCACACTTGTAATCTCAGTACTTGCTGAGACAGGAGGATAGCAGGTTTGTGGTCAGCCTTAGCTACTTCGTGAAGTTCTCCACAATTAGTGAGACCTTGTTTCACAATAAAGAATAAAAAATAGGGCTGTGGGTATAGCTAGAAGGTAGAATGCCCCTGAATTCAATCACCAGTACCACACAAAAAATAAGTAAAATTAAAACAAAAAAATCATATATAAACTCAATTTTGTAGAGCTTCTTTAATACTCAAATTAAAAACAAATGTCCAAGGATCCCTGTCCCTGAAAATCTCCTACCAGTTTAACTCCTTGGTCAGTGGCTCATCCCATCCCAGACTAAGCACAAATCTGAGTAGGTGCTTACATCCAAGATCGCACTGATTCCACATAATTATGCCATTGAACAGGTACTAAAGTCTCCATTTTGCAAGTATGGAAAGTGAAATTCAGTATGCCATGTAATTTGTCTTAGATTACAAATGTTATCTAAGGATATAACCTAATTATTTGGCAAATAATTGATGTTCAACAAATACTTGTTGGCAAAATGAATATGTGAGTGAATGAAGCCTCTCAGTCCCAGGCTTCTTGGGTTTCAGCATCCTCCCTTTCCAGGGTTCATATTCTTGAAGCATTCAATCTTTGTAAAGCCAAAAACAGCTTTTCAATAATGATTGATAAGTAAATGAATCAGTCAGTTCATAAAGTGATTAATAGGCTAATAATTGACAGATTATCAAATGAATGCACAATGGTTTCTCCAGCTCCAGTCTTCCATGTTAGAGAAAGAAGAGTGATCTTTCTTTGTTTGCATGGCACGAATTGGCTGGGAGGTGAACTTAACAGTACCTTGGTGTTTTCTCTGATGTCTTACAGTATTGAATTGCCAGATGCTATAATTTGAAATGTGGTTTCCTCGCTGCTGTCTGCTTTTTGTCTTTCTAGAGCCCCCTGAACTCCTTGAGGTTTTTTCTCCATTTTGGCTTACTGATATTGCTGTTGTTACCACTTCCCTCAGCATGTAATGTTTAGCTACATCAGCGTGATGAAAGATAAAAGATCATTTTAAGACAGTCATCAGTGTTCTCGTGGTTCTGATTATGTCTTGAGCCAAAAATCTAAAGCCCTACATCCCCCTCCCTCTTTTTTCCTCCCCTTTTTGTACTGGGAATTGAACCCAGGGTTATTCTCCAAACTACACCCCAGCCCTTTTTATTTTTTTAAAAAAATTGAAACAGGGTCTTGCCAAGTTGCTGAGGCTGCCTTCAAACCTGCGATCCTCCTGCCTCAGCCTCCTAAGCACTGGGATTACCCCTGGCTGATATGTTAATTTCTGACTGTTGGAAAACCAAGGGTTGTTGGGTTTTGATAGAGAGAAGAGGCAAGATGGCAACAAACAAGTTCCTAAGGATGGCTGTAGACTAATTTCCTGAGAAGAGATTAAAGTGCTGTTGTAGACTAATCTCCTAAGAAGATGGATTTTTAGGGCAATAAATCTGAATCACTGTCTTTGGGGAAGTAATCTGTTTCCACCTGACATCCTAACTTTCAGGGTACTTAATCACACAAGGCAGCCAAGTACTGGAGAGTGGCTGGAAAAGAATTGGGCAGGGGAATGGGTAAAGAAAAGGTAGTCATGAGCAGAAGCTAGTGAGGGAGTATTCAGGAGAAGCAGGAATTTATAATGATCTCCAGGATTCTCTTTAGATTAAGGACAGGCATGGACTTTGCACAATGCATGAAATGGGGCCAAAACTACTTTATCTATATATTAAAGGAAAGTGACTCAGAAAGCTAAAGTCTTGGGGCATCTATCCAGGTAGTAGATACTTAGCACAAATTTACAGGATGGGGTTGCATTCAAAATATGTGCTTTGGTGAATCATTAAAGTGAAATAGCTAAATTAGCCCTCAGTCTTACAGGGTTAACAAACATACCAGGAATGTGAGAGTTGAAATAGAACAGTCTTCAAGGCTATGAAATTAAGGTTACATACCAGGATATGGGAGGTTGGAAAGTCAGCTCAGCCCTCAATGTCTATGCAGTCAGTCAAAGTACCAAGGTTCCAGGACCAAAGAAAACAAAGCAACCAGCCCATTAATTGATCAGCTCTGTTAAAACAGAACAGGATTCTGAAATTATATTAAGCTCCCCTGCCTCCCAATGGCGAGGGGTAGATGAATGTGTAATCATTGAAGTAACCTAGAGTTACCTTCACTTCACTCGTGTAGTAAACACCACACCCTGCAGCCGAGACCTAAGATGATGGTGAGACATGCTTTGCATGAAGACGAGGAAGAGCTGAGACGCAGCCGCTGCTGACACTCCACCTCGGTACACGTTGACATCAAGAAACTGCAAACCTCCTACCTCAGAAGCATAAGAAAACTGAGCACTGCTGGCTTCTCCTTGGGTCAGCCTGGGATTTCTCTCCTCCATGTGCCGCCTCCCTTGTGCTCCAGAATAAGATTAACAGCCTAGTTCCTGTGCCCAGTGCTTTTATCAGATTCTTCTGATGGCCAGCACAAGAACCCATGGAGTTTGTAAGAAAAGCTGGATTCTTTCTTTTTTCTTTTCCATCCTTCCCCTTCTTTTTTTTGGCGGGGGGGGGGGGGATGACAAATACACACTTTGAACTGAAGTTCTGCTAAAGTCCCACAGGGTTGTGCTGAGGGACAAGAGTCAACACTGTGATCACTGTGGTGGTGACAAAGTCTTTCAATTGGGATTGAGTTTGAGTTTATCTGTAAATTCACATTTTTAACTGAAATATTACTTACGTGTCCAGATCCATTAAAATATCTTTCCTAAGGTCATTCATCTGTAGAGGGTGGATAAATTGGGGTTCCTGAATCCATCCTGTAATATTTTTCTTTTTCCTAGACAATGCTCTTTCCTATATTTAAAGCTTCTTACTTTTAAACATTCACATCTCATATAAATTACTGTGTGCATATATTACCGTCTTTTATTTCATTAATTGAACACCTTTTATATGACAGGCACTGAAACTGTAAAGAGGAAAAAGACACAGTTGTTGCTTTCTACCTCCAGACCTATTTTTTTTTTTTTGAAACAGGGTCTCACTAAGTTACTGAGAGCCTCACTAAATTGCTGAGACTGGCTTCAAACCTGCAATCCTCCTATCTCAGCCTCCCAAGTACTGGGATTACAAGTGTGCACCACCATGCCTGACCACATTTGCTATTTTTAAGATAAACATGGCCAGGTATGGTGGCACATGCCTATAATCTCCGTACTTGGGAGTCTGGGACAGGAGGATCACAGGTTCAGGACCAGCCTCAGCAACTTAGCGAGACTGTTTCAAAACAAACAAACAAAGCAAACAAGGCAGGGGGTGTAGCTCAGAGGTAGAATTCCTGGGGTTCACTTCCCAGTACTACAGGGGGGGAAAAAAGATAGACACGGCATAATCGTCATCTTAGAGAAAACAGACCAAAAAGCCAATGGAGTGAAACATTTTGGTATGTGTCACAATGAAGCTATGCAAACAGCAACTGGTAAGAAAAAAGGAAGAAAAACAAAAAAACCCACATAATTCTAGAGATTAAGAAGAGTTGAAGACATAATCAATGAAGAACAAACTTCACCCTAGTACATTGCTTTATGAGCCTCTTTAGTATACATGGAACTATTATTTTACTTCTACCTGATCCATAGGATCTTGTGAAAATATGCATTGGTAGAAATCCAATTTACTTTGAGGCATTTATAATAAGTGTTTAAAAGCAACAGTGGCATTTTAAAATAGAGACTTCAAATTCCCTTGCCTTCATTCTGGGCATTCACTCTCCTCGAGTTTAAGCCAAAACCAAAATTAGCTTTCTGTCTATGCTGCTAGGATTCAACTTCCTAAAAATATAATAAAAAAAAAGAATGTTGGACAACTTAAGTTGCAAGTTAATAAAATTTGAACTTATTAGCCCACAGGGGAAAGAATTCTAATTTTAAAGACTATAAAATGGGAATATTTTTTATCTTTAGGGCCCCCAAACTCTCTCCAGTTTCTAGAAATAAATGAACAAAGATGATATTTTAAGGTCCAGATAACACACACTCAGCTAAGTGATTATTTTGGATCTATTAATACAGGCTATTAAAATGTATTTGTTTTCTTGATTGTAATTTATTGAAAAGGTAGTTACAAAGTTTCACTTATTCTTGCTATGGGCATATAGTATAAATAAAAACATTTTTGTTCTTACATATAAACTCTCATTGACTACGAACTGTAAAACAGGTCTGTTTTTTCAAAATCAGCATGATTAACTCTAAATGCATTTCATTGTTAAATTAAGTTGTGAAAGAATTATTTCAAACAAATCCAAAATTTATTTTTATTTATAGAAATAAGCCAACACATGGTAAAACTGAGAAATAATACATCAGTTATTTCAATATAATACTACAAGCCATCTTTTTTCTATAAAGGACCAAATATTAAATACAATCACAAACATTTCAACATCTATTGAAAACTGGAAGCATACACTCAGCCCAGGAAATGCACACTGAAATTCTTCTCTATAACGTAACA
Source organism: Graphiurus murinus (assembly GCA_004027655.1). NCBI lineage: Eukaryota > Metazoa > Chordata > Mammalia > Rodentia > Gliridae > Graphiurus > Graphiurus murinus. Next base: position 24,512 of record PVLC010005934.1, read on the forward strand.
AGTTGAAGAATATACAACATTTGAAAAACAGTTCCAAAATGAATAATAAGTATACAACATCAATTGTTAGCAGATTTCTTACAGTAATGAGGTGAAGCATCATAGAGTATGTTTAAGTCAGAGCCGGGGGTGGTGGCGCACCCTTGTAATCCCAGCATTTGGGAGGCTGAAACCAGAGGATCTGGGTTGGCAGCCAGCCTCAGCTACCTAGTGAGGCACTCAGCAACTTAGGGAGACCCTGTTTCAAAATAAAGAATTAAAAAAAAATAGGTCTGGGGGTATAGCTCGGAGGTAGAATGCCCCTGAGTTCAATCCCCAGTACCGCAAAAAAAAAAAGAATATATTTAAGTCAGAGATGTTGTGATTTAAAAACAATTGTTTTTGCGTTAATTTGACCCTAAAACACAAAAATATTTAATTCATTCTATGACACTTTTTTATTTTTATTTAGAATGCGAATCCAACACACACACACACACACACGTGTGTGTGTGTGTGTGTGTGTGTGTGTGTGTTTTAAAGAAGGGGTAACAATGCAGCTCAGTGGTAGAGTGCTGGCCTAGCATGTCTGAGGCTCTGGGTTCAATCCCCAGCACCATAAGAAAAATTAAAAAAAAAAAAAAAAACAATGACATAAAAACAATGGCATTTAATTTTTAACTATAATAATATGTCTTGACACTAACATACTATGTCACATATATATTTTTATTCAGAATAGTTTAAAAATTATTGTAGACTACTATCCTTTAAATGCCTATGTGAACAATCGAATCACACAATTTGTGATTTAACCCATTTAGGTTGTCGTATAAAATAGCTTTCTTCCACACAGTCTTTAAATTTTGACTCAGATTGGCTGAGGTCAAATACTAATCAAAGATCATTCTGTAATATTTGTTGTCCTGTGCTACTCAGGACTCCTAGTGTTGCACTGAAAGGATCACATGGAAGGAGAAGGGGAGGGGGAGAGAGAAGGGGAGGGGGAGGGAGAGGAGGAGGGGAGGGGGAGGGGGAGGATACAGTGGCTACTTCTGCACTTCCAGAATTGACACCCTGGATGGGATGGCCCTGGGCTTGCTTACTCTAATGGAGCTCTTGCCTCCAGTCTGATAATCCACAGACCCTAATTTATTCAATTTAACAGGAGCCTATTCCCTGACATTTGGGGTAAAGGATTAGGCTCAATTTCTCCCTAAATTACATCTAATTATGCTTTAGGTAGAGTCAAACATGGCGGTCATAACTGAAAGTTCCAGGTGCCCAAATAGAGTATAAAAGTATAGATTTTAGTCTCAAAAACATAAAGCTTTAACTTAGTTGGGTTATTTTACTTGTGTAATAAAAGCTGACGGTTGTGTCTCTTACTCTTCTAGTTGCCCTTTCTAGGGACTGTAATAAGTTTGGGAGAGTACTGCATGTTGTAGGCACTCAATTTTTTCCCCCTAAAACCATACCATTCTCTCAATCTTGGTGTAAGCCATCGTAGATGCTGGTGGTAATTTTTTAAGTAGGTCAAGTATATAAATGGCCCAAGAATTTCACTAATTTCCTTTGCTTTTATGTTCCAAATGAAATTTCAAAATACAAAAGCTAGGTAGCTTTACATTCCAAAAATACATGCCCCCAAAACTAACGTATTAAGCACTTAATATGTACTTTAAAATGTTTCTTTTTCATTATCGATTAATATTTATTACATGTGTAATAGTTCAGCTCTGTCAGTCGCATCCTGATACCTACATAAATACATTATTATGGTGTATTCTCAGGATCTTCTCACAAAATAAAATTAGGTGATACAGTATACTTATTCTTGACTGTAAGCCTTCATTTGGCATAATATCTTAGATCTTTTCTTTGGTCAAGATAAAAGAAAACTTCCCCTTCCCAGAATACTTTCTCTTCTGACTAGTCTCCTTTTTTCTGAAGTAGGCAGAAAACATTTTGGGTTATCTGAATGCCATTTCTGGGTACAAAACATTAAGACGTTTTAACACTAAATAAAGTTTCTCTACCTAAACCACAGTGACTACATATTTGCCGATGGCAGAACAATGGACCAGATCTTCTGTCCCCCAACCATTTCCTACTGGCTAATCCTTTATAAGAAGAAAACACGTGGGTAGATTGATATGCAACTTTTCTGAGACATGTTCCCAGAAGTAAAAGTTCAAGTGGAATTGTTTCACCTAGGGATACATGCCAACATTTTGAAACCTGACTTATGTAAGATACTGTTACTTTGGAATGGATTTAGAAAAGGTGGGTTCATCTTTGTTCCAATCCAAAGACTTTAGTGTTTGAACTATCAAAGAGAAATTATCAAAGGAGTTGACCATCTTACAGAGGCATGGTTACAGTTGTGCTGTTCTAATTCAAATAGTGAAGAAGTGATTGATTTAGTTGATGACTTATATTGAAGAGTGCCCTTTAAGAGACATATTTGTTAGTTTTATTCAATGTAATTTTTTTAAAAAATTGTGCTAGGGACTGAACTCAGGACCTCATGTTCTACCGCTGAGCTCTTACCTAGCCCTATTTGCTATTTTTAGAAGGAAAAATTCTGAAACCGAAGGGGCTAATCTCTACAAAACATTTTTTGGGGGGATATATCAATCCAGGAAGTCTAAGGGCTGAAAATTTGGAAGGCAGAAGAATGAAGAGGAGTGAGGTTGATCATTCCAGGTTATAGGAATGCAATCTAGTCCACAGTCTGTTATCTACAAAGTTAAAAAAAGAAACTCAATAGTACTATTAAAAGCAACTATTACTTCCTCTAAGAAATGTACAATATTTATTATGTCTCCTCCAGTCACTGCATCATCTCTAAGAAGAAACCAGGTAAAAAGCTAGGAAAAATACAAAAACAAAATCTACTGAGTCCCATTAATGAAAAATGCAGTAACAACTGCCAAGGAGTGTTGTAATTTATCTCTGTTTAGAAATGAAAGAGATTGATACTCTTGGCTCGCTTTGGATTACCTGCATTGAGAGGAAAACAAGTTCTATTAGAAAACTATAGCTGGGCAGAAGTCAGCCTTAGTGGTGGCTGGTAATGCTTTCCAATGAATCAGCAGATCTATATTTAAATTTTAGGATTTTTATATCCCAGACATAAAACCAACCCATTTTGGTTAATTAAAAGTAAGCAGGAAGAAAGCTGTGTAACCATAAAGGTCTCAAGAGTATAACTAAAGCAACCGTTAACACATGTGCAGCATTTGACGGCGTGTGTTGCTCTCTTTACACATTTAATTTCATTTTATCCTCACAACAACCCTGTGAGGTGAGTGCTATCAACTCCATCATTCAGCCAAGGAAATAGAGACTTTATGCATTTTAAAATAACTTGCCTAAAGTCATACATACAATAATACAGCAATCCAGAAGAGGGGCAGAGCAATTCTCTTTCCATTTCCTGCCTCCCCTCTGCACCCTCCCCTTTTCTATTCTGAAACTGTTAGGTGGATAGGAGATTGGAAGGAAAGAACAAACTATTTGTAACTAAACACAGTGGGGAACATTTTATATCTTGAGTCACTCTCTAGGAGACTTTCTCACCCATGAATCTGGTTTTACAAAACATGAAGATAATGATCATGTTAATATTTAGCATAGCACGGGACACCTTAGAATACCAGTCAAAATATGTTGACAATATCAAAGAGAAAGTCTACAGACTACTTTAGGCAATCTCTATTTTTCTATAAAATTTGCCATTCCTCACAAATCTGACTTTAAAACAATTACAGTCTTGTAGTGGGAAGAAGAAAGATACTTCTGGACCATCTGCATCTTTTCTAACCTTCAACATGTTAGTAGTCATGATTTTCAGAGCCAATAAAATGTGCGGCATGTAAAGGAGGACACTGCAGTTATCAAGTTATCATTATGAAATTCAGGGTGATTTATAGCTTCTAGCAGAACTGTCTGCCTTTTAATCTGATCCAGCTTCCTCCTGCTCAATAAGTCCTGGTCCTTGTACCTTTCCAAGGCACCATCACTAAGCCACAATTTGGGATTACATTTTATGATGCATAAACATTTAATTAGATGAAGTCACAATTTCTCTGAAGTCTCCTCTAAATGATGAATTCACTTTGTGCATAAATTACATGACCTTTATACCAATTAAACTTATGTCCAATATATAAAAAAAAAGAAACAACAAAATATAAAGTCAAGTTGGTTATGATGTTTCCTTTAGAAACATAACTTCTGTTATATTTCTGGAAGTCTGATCTACACATTTTAGTGTAGTCTGTTTTCATTAATATTCTGTACAAAATAATTCATAGTTTCTGGTTCATAGCAACGTGTGGAAAATGCAACTAGAAACAAAAATTGTGTACCTGATGAATAGATTTATGCTTATTTCATGTAAGTTCATTTGTTCTCATGATTTCTAGTTGGATTCAACTAATGGACCAAAAAGTCAGTTACAATAGTCAGGTGGCATGACCTTGAGGCTTAGGTGGAAACGGGAATGAATTTGACGGACTTGGACAATTTGGGCGAGTCCTTCCATATACTCGTACTGTTTGTTGGGCTTCGGTTGTTGGAGTACGAAGTCTGCCTCCTGCTCATGCTATCGGTATCTTCTTTGCTGAAATTTTGCTTCATGTTTTGGCAGCATGGGAAGCTTTGGACACAGTCTTGTAGGAGGTGGCCACTAAAAAACATGTATATCCAGGGATTGCAGCAACTATTCAAGGAAGCCAGCAATGCAGTGATGGTAGTAGAAGGGTTTTCTGAGTCTGCATAAAGAATATAAAGAAAATCAAAGTAAGACCTTAAGCACTGGATAAACTCATTTTTTCTGTTGACTAAAGCGGGGGAAGTAATGGTTTGGTATGGAAAATGAACTATTTTGTCAGGGAAATAGATGGTGTTTGGAAATTGATTGATTGTAAAATAATTTTGTAGGCAGAATACCTTAAAATGAATGCAAATGCTTTAAAACCACTATTAAAATACATAAATAGAATGAGAATTTCAAGAGGATAAAGATATGAATTAATTCATTAAAAAACTTTGTATGTTTTACATTAGCATAAGCTAATAGACACAGTATTTACAGGATGGTACATTTCAAGAGTCTATAACAACATCTACCAAATTGTATTTATCCTAATAACTCAGGCAATTTATGGCCTTATAGACCATATTTAATAGTTTTAAATATTGAACATATTCTTGCAATGTAAAAATTGTACTGAAGAGGATAGTTGAGATAGATTTCTGAAGAATGCAAGCTTTAGTTTTTTTTTTTTTTCTAATGATGATTAGAAATTTGGTTTCATTTTAAAAGAAAACCATTTTTGTGGTTCAATTAAGTCAAATAGCTCAGTTATGGAATTCCAGTAGGATTCTGAAACATTTAATGTTATTTATCAGTGGTATACTACATAAACATTACAACTTTTCACAATGATACTACTGCACTGATAATACTGTTTTTTTTTTATAAAAATAAGAATGATAACCAAGCATGGACTTTCCCTTGACTTGTACATAAAAACTTGGATATTTTCACTCTTATGCCAGAATGAATTATACTCTAGTTAATATTTTATGCTAGATGTTGTTATCAAAGATCATCATGATCCATGACTGACTGTATTCTAAAAGAATAGAAATCGTCAACATGTCTTTGCACACAGACTTTTTTTTATTAGTTGTGTCAAAATCCTAATAAAGCAATAGTTAGACCGAACTATTGGGGGTATAGCTTGGAGGTAGAATGCCCCTGAGTTCAATCCCCAGTACCGCAAAAACAAAAACAAAAACAGGAAAAAAGAAGGTAATTATTGGAAAAAATTAAGATTATAATGAGAAAAGAAGCATATGCTAATTGCCAATTTAGAATTTTTATTTGGTTTGCTATATGGGAAGCTTCTAAGCAAGATAGGAAATGATAAATTAAAAATAAAATGTGCTGTATTTTTCATTACTTGCAATATTATAGCCTACAAGAATATTTTTTAAAGTTCACACTCAAGTGTTTTCTTAGCAACTAAAACTCTCAAAATATAACACATAAACTCCTTACTTCAATCCTAAAATGGCATCTCCCAGATATGTATATCCTGACTATGGTTGTTACCAGAAACATTTCTGTAATATATTTGGTTGGAAAAAAGGGTTTTCCTCCCCCCATAGTAAAATATATTTCAAGTTGCAAAACTAGACAATACTTTTTTTTTTTTTTTTTTTTTTTTTTTGGAGAGGGGGAATCCCAGTGAAATCAATTTTTCTATTTTGTGAATGACTTAAAATCAGACAAGCTGGCAGGTGTGGAGAACATTCTTAGTAAACTATTGCAAGAGTTACATGAAGTGAGATCCAGAGGGAAACACACCAAGTGCTGTGTGTATGCATATTTCTATCACTCTATATGATGTATATTACAATGCACTAATAAATGTAAAAAAAAGTTATGTGGAATGAATAGCTATGTCATCAAAATTGGTGATGAAAGACTAATTAATTTGTCTAACAGATTTAGTTTATCAAGAACCCTCTTTAAAATGCCAGGAAAAAAGAAAGTAATTATTAGAAAAAATTTAGATTATAAAGAGAAAAGGAGCATATGCTAATTGCTAATTTAGAATTCTTGACTTCTTAAGAATTTTTTCCAGCTTCCCCCAGAAAAATATATTCAACTTTACCCTTGCCCTTGGGGGAATTTCTACAAAATGTTTTATTAATTGTGATGATTTCCCCAATCTAATGGAAAGCAGTAATGGCAGTAAAAATATTTCCCTGAACCCAATAGCCTTGAGAGCAGGATTTTCAGAGCCTTCGTGATTTGGCAAAAGGCACTGCTCTGTTTTGCAGTACCCCAGTGACGTTAGGCACAGTTCCTGGACTTGTGATCTTACACCCATCATTGCTAGCTACAAATGTTGATCCCTTGGCCCCATCAAAGAAATATTGAATTATAATGTCTGGAATGGAGACCCTCGGACTTTGCATTTTTGACAACCTCCTCCCATCATGTGATTTTTATGCACGAAGAAGTTTAAGAACTATTGTGAAGATACTATGAAAAGAAATACTGTTTCTCTCTCTCTCTCTCTCTCTCTCTCTCTCTCTCTCTCTCTCTCTCTCTCTCTCTCTCTCTCACACACACACACACACACACACACACACACACACACACAGCCACACCACCGGCCTCCACTGTCCTAGCACCTACCGGTCCAGACGAACTTTTCATCCCAGACCGACCACATCTGGACGATAAAGAAAGGCGCCCAGCAGAGGATGTAAGCCGTCACAATCACAAAAGTCATCTTCACTGTGCGGATCTTGGCGCGAGAAATGGTCTTCACGCTGCTAACACAGGGCGCGAACAGGAGCCCCTTATGGAAGGGGCCCCCAGGGCCCCCTGCTCCCTTGCCTTGGCGCGACGCGGTCTTTCCGCGGACGTTGCGCCAGATGTGGTAGCAGATGAAGCCATAGCAGGTACCCAAGATGACCACAGGTGCCACGAAGATGCCGCTTGTCATCCAGGTCACATAGGCTCGGGTACCCCAAGGCTGGATGAAGGTGGCCCAGCAGTCTTGGACCTTGGTAACGTTGTTCACCTCGATCATGGAGAAGATGAAGTACTGCGGCGTGCTCAGCACGAAGCTCAGCACCCAAGAGGCGGCAATCATGAGGCGCGAGCGGCGCGCGGGCTGCTGCAGCGTCTTGAGCGGGTGGCACACCGCGATGTAGCGGTCGGCGGTCATGACTACCAGCATGTAGGCGGACGCGAACATGGCGAACACCTGCAGGTGCTTTACCACGCGGCACAGCCAGTCGGGGCCGCGGAAGCGGTAGGTGATGTCCCAGCACAGCTGCGGCAACACTTGGAAGAAGGCGACCGCTAGGTCGGCCAGGCTGAGGTGCCGGATGAAGAGGTGCATGCGGGACGTCTTGCGCGGCGTGCGGTGCAGCGCCAGGAGCACGCTGCTGTTCCCTAGTACCGCCACCACGAAAGTCACCGCCAGCACGGCTATCTCCAGCTTGGCCAGCTCCTCGTTGCGCTCGTCCCCCCGCGGGCCGCCGCCTGCCCCTGGTGCATCTGCTTCCTGGCTTGTGTTGGCGCCATCGGCAGCAAAAGGCCAGAGGAAACTGGAGTTGCCCGAGGGGCCCGCGTAGGGGCCTCTAGAGAAACTCATGCTGTCCGGGTCGCGTCTCGGAGGCGGTGGGTCTCCGCGAATCCGGCCCGCGCCGCCGCTCCGCCCTCTCCTCGGAGGACGAGGACTCTGGACTCCAAGCGCGCGCGCGACTCTGTTCCCACGCTCCCCCGGCTCTGCAGTCCCTCCGCCTCACGTCCCACCTGGTCACAGTCCCGCGCTCCAGCACCTCTCTCTTGCTTTTCCGAGTCCTGCCAAGCCTGAGAGGCGTGCTTGAGCTCTAAAAGCACCCGGTCCGAGCGCAATGATTTAAGCCTGGTTTGCTTCCTCGGGACCCGCGTCCTCTCGCCCTAGTGGCTGGAGACGGCTCGCGCCTCGCCCCCTTCCCCACGTACGTGGGCGGTGTGTCCGCTTCGCATCACAGCCGCTGGGGTGGCGCCGGATTCCTCGCGGATTCTTTGGCAGAATAGGCGGGGTCGCGGGGCTTGCTTCCTGCTCTTCGCTTCCACGAACTTGGAGAACTGGGCGTGTCTTCGTTTTTCTGGGCTCATCAGTGTTCCCTCAATCCTGCATCACTAGTTACCCTAACCCTACCTACATCTGGTTTCGGCAGGTGCAGTAAAGATGTTCCTTTGAAATTTCGGGTTTATGCACCCACGTGAGCTCAAGCACCTGCCGGTGGTGTGCTACCTCTTAACCTCTAGTCGGGGTTTTTTCTCTAATAAGCGAGTTTATCCCTGGTCAGCCAGCCTGGCTCAATTTAGTCCTGAGGCGATTTTGCTCCCTGCCCTGCTCCTCTCCACTCCTCTGTGCCTGGCAACGACTGTGTGCTTTAAATGGCTCGCTCTTCCCGGTGATATCTTGGTGCCTGTTGTCTGTTACTGTCCAGCGAAATGGAAGGTCGCACCTACTTGTCCGACCCCAAGTCTCATGGCTGCTGTATCTACAGAACCAGGGAAAGGAACATCTTGTGGTTTCGTAGCTTCTGTGTGGGGCGTGGGGCCTAGGAAGTTGTCTCTAATTAGATTCTCAAGAGTTTCTCCAGGAAAGCATGATTTCCACACCGGGGATGGCGAGAATTGGGTCACCGCAGTACGTGGAGTCTTCATCTGGGTACTACTGCATCCTCGGGACATCTCTTGGGATGGTCAAAGAACAGCTGCGGGTCAGCGTCCACGTAAGCAGTATGGTCCAGGACACACCAGTGGAAAAAACTCCACGCTTTTGCTCTCTGGAATGAGCAAGAGTAAATCTGGAGGCAGAACCGAGGTCTTGGAAAGGAAGGCAGAAAACACCAGCTAGCCCACCTACCTATTAATTAGTTACTGTGGTCAACTGGGGCCCTGCTTTGGGCCCCAGAGAGGAAGAAATACACGGACTCCTTCAGCTGTTTTAACTCTGGTGAAGGTATACTTCGGAGGACAGCAAGGGGGAGCTGTTTTCAGGCTATTTTATGAAGAAGGAAAAAAGCAAAGCAAAAAAAAAAAAAAAAAAAAGGCAAAGCCAGGCTTTATAGGATTATCTACTATGTAGATATACGAACCTGAAGTAGTTGGTCAGCAGAACATTTGTGTATTGTGGACACGGTATAAATTTGGTTTTCTCCTGGCAACTTATTCATAATTTGGTCCTCTCTTGACAACTTCTTCATAAAATGAATTTGAAGGCTTCAGAAAAGAAACCTGCCTAAGTTTACCAATCCCAAAGTTATTTGACCATGGAAAACCTCCGTCCTTTTACTTTCATTACCAATAGTGATGAATATGTCATGGGACAAAGGACACAGTTCAAGTAGCACTGAGTAAAGGGACTTAGTGTCTGGAGTGCTTGAGGACCACCACTGGATTTAAGAGATTGGAGGTTTAAGTAAAGTTTAACCTATTCATCTAAAGGCAGGGAAGCCCAAAGCAAACAAGTTACATTTAGTTTATCATATTACTTTATGTACTTTTCAAGATGCTATTTAATATACCCCGCTTCCTCTCTTTAAACTGTCAGTTTTCTTCTCTCTCCTCACTGAGAAAACGGAAGAAATTAGGTACTCTGTATTATCTGCAGCTCCATTTTACATACATAGCCCACGATGACCCCTTTACTTTCATTTTAAGTTAATGACACTATTGTTATGAGCCTGTACTTTGGTATTCATATCGTTACTTCTAGCAAATCAACAAATATTTGTTGCGCATCTCTGTACTAGGTCATGAGCTGCCTATAAGGAAAGACGCAATGATGCCTATTGCTGATTGAGTACTTTGTTCCTGGAACTGTCATTAATGAAAATATAACTTTACTTAATCCTCCCAATTACTCTATGAGAGATGCACTGTTATTTTACACTTTAGGAAACAGGGGCACAGAAAATATAAATAACCAGCCTCAAATGACACAGATGGTCCATGGTATAATCAGAATTTGAACAAAAGAAGTTGGCTCCAGCAGAATTTACCATTTTAACCACTATACCATGCTGCCATCTGTGAACCTGTTCCTGGATCCCACAGACCCATACAGACCATGTGATTGGTTGGTTTATGTTCTATCTTTGTACGGTATGTTCTCCTTTAGGACTGGGGGATCCTCTAGGATTTGTACTGGTTCTTACATATCTTTGGTTTGCCCTTTGGCAAGCCAATTACAGGGCAATAATAGGAATTGTGATAATAATAATAGTAGATAATATGAATATTTACTAAAATTGGTTAAACTCTTATTTCATGAGCCAAGTGCTTTAAATTCATCAATCCATTTAAACTTAATAATACTTATAACTCTGGTAAGTATATTTGATTGTAAAGGTTATCTGGTGAATTAGCTTTTAAAATAAAAAATACTGGATTCTAAAAAAAAAATAAAAAATGCCTCAGGTTAAGCATGGAAAGGCATCAGGTCTTCATTATAGTAGCACTATTCACTCTATAAGGCAAAATTTAAAATGAGAACAATGCTTGATACTAGTTACAGAACTAATCCCAGTACTTGGGAGACTGTGTGAGACGAGGATCACAAACTAGTTTGTGACCAGCTTCAGCAACTTAGTGACGTCCTCAGCAACTTAGTGAAACTCTGTTTCAAAATAAAATAGGGCTAAGGGTGTAGCTCAGAGATGGAAGACCCCTGGGTTCAATCCCTAGTACCTAAAGTAAAATGAAATAAAACAATGGACTTGTATGTACAAGCAAAGAGCTATGTATTCACCAGCATTTTCACATCTGTAATCTAACAACTTGACCATGTAACTTGAAGGAAGATTTATTTGCTCACAGTTTGTAGCTTTTGAGTACAGTCCATGTGAGGTCTATGTGAAGACCGTGGATTTCAGGGTGTGGTGGTGGGAAGTGAAAAGAGAGAGAGCACAAAGCTTTACTCCTCACAATTAGAGCTTATTGTAATTACCCATCATAATCCTGTTCAAATGATAGAAACATGCATGCACACAGCAGCTGGTATGTTTCCTTCTGGGTCCCACCCATTCTCTCTTCCTCCTCATACTTGTTATTGAGACTGGTGTTGATTATTTCGTATATTTATATAGTATTTGAACTGTTTCCTTCATCAAATATCTCCTCTACCCTTAGTCCTCTTCCACTATTTGATTGGAATATTTCCTCTAGAATTTGATAATCATCAAAACTCACTGTTTTGGCATAGTGGCAACATTGAGTCCAGCTCTGTGTATTCATCAACTCCTCTTCCAGAGGAGAAAGGTTTGCATTGTTTGAAGGGATTGAGAAACTGTCTTATTTATTTATTTATTTATTTATTTTTGCTTGCTTGTTTTTCTAGTGTGAATACTATTTTTATAAAATAAACATGTTTTTGCTTCTCATTTTATTCTCTCTTTGGATTGGGCAGGAATTAGAAGAAATATATTCTATTTCTGCTCTTCATCCCAGTCTACTGGGCTGTTTGGCGCCTCACACACTTGACAGGTGTGCCAAAGTTTCTTTTTCTACCAGCAGCAATGTGGAATGTACTGCATTTTATATTCTGTTAGTATTTTCATGATGATAGGTACATATTCATAACTAATTTATCCCTAGATTAAGTAGATGTGTTGTTTGAGAAGAGGTTAAATCCATTTGGACTGCAACAGCAATGTATGTGTGAGAATCTCTAAGAATTAATTTCTCTGGATATGGTGGTGAAATAGAATAGGCTTGAAATATTTGGGGCTGTACCTTAATGTTCCCAAACAGACTTCAATTTGACCATGTTCTCATTGCATGATAAATCAAAAAGAAGAAATAAAAAGAAACCGGGCATGCTGGCGCACGCTTGTAATCCCAGCATTTGGGAGGCTGAGACTGGAGGATCCGGGTTTGCCGCCAGCCTCAGCTACCTAGTGAGGTACCCCGCAACTTAGTGAGACCCTGTTTCAAAATAAAGAATAAAAAATAGGGCTGGGGGTATAGCTCGGAGGTAGAATGCCCCTGAGTTCAATCCCCAGTACCGCAAAAAAAAAAAAAAAAAAAAAAAAAAAACTAACAAAAAGATATCATCATTACAGTTTCCCAAGGACCTGAAATCAAGTTGAAGTCTGGAGCTGGGCATCACAGTGCATTGCCTGTAATCCCTGTACTTGGGATTCTGAGATTGGAGGATCACAGGTTCCAGGACAGCCTCAGCAATTTAGTAAGACCTTCAGAAACTTAACAAGACCCTGTTTCAAATAAAATATAAAACAGGGCTGGAGGTGTAGCTTGAAGGTAGAACACCCCTGAGTTTAATCCCCAGTACCACAAAAACTAACAAACAAACAAATTGATGGGTGATGCTTCTTACTCATTCTTACATTGACTACACAATGAAAAGGAAGAATTAATATGTAACTGGTGTTCAGAGAAGTCTTTATACTTTCCAGGATCTCTGTTTAATGTTGTATTTGAACAGCTAGTTCATCCTCTCTAAAACCTTCACATGAGAGTGCAGCCTGTCTAACATCTTGATTTTAGCCTTGTAAGGCCCGAAGCAGAGAGCACAGTTGGGCAATGCCAGACTTCTGACCTTTAGAACTGTAAGCTACTCTGTGCGTTGTCACTACATTTGTAATAATTTGTTATGCAGCAGTAGAAAATAAGTAACTTGTGAGAAACTCTTGTAATAAAGTATGGTTATTCAAAATGAAGGAAATCAGTAAAAAGAAAAGAAAACCTATAGCTTCTAAATTAGCTCCATCCAGAAATTGAACATAGGGAGCTTTGTTTAGCCAATGAAAGTCTGGGAAGGAGGAAGAATTCATAAAGTGAATTTAGGAGCTACAAATAGAAACACATCAATGGAAAATGAATGTCAAAAAGTAAAAAATCGTATGCTCTCCCTAATATGTGGAAGCTAGGGAGAAAATGGGACATAAGAGGAACTCCAGATGAAGGAGAATCCTTAGGTGAGCAAAGAATTTGACTTAACGGAAGGTGATGAGGGGAGGGGGGGGACACCCTAATGAGCATGATGTACTTTCATGAACACATCAAACTCAATCCCTAAACTGACCTTGAGAAGGAGGGAGGGCGAGGGAGTGGGGCAGGAATTGGGGAAGGGTTAAATGAGAAATGTGTGCATATATGCCTTTACCAGCTTGTACCTAACAAAGATGTATGATTACAATGCACCAATTAAAAATAAATAAATAAATTAACAAAAATAAAAAAACCCAGAATGGACAAGAAACTAAGTGAAAGGGCAAAGAAGTTCTAACAGATGGTGGAATATTCTAGATAAACTAGTAGAGTTATGAAGCCAACAATTGCCTATAGATTTTTTTTTTAACTGTTTCAAAATTTCTAGCAGGAAAATTTCCAGCCCCCAAAATCAATATAAAATTATTTTTATCAAATTAAAGATAAACTATTAAAATTCTAGAAAATTTCCAAACAAGTTGAGCCCTTTTTAAACCTTTTTCATTTTGCACATGAAATATTTGACACAGCTTCAATAAAACATTTATTTTGAAGCAAGGAAAAACTGTAGGATATACACAAACAGGTCTTTTCTGGAATTCCCCCCAAATACCATCTTATCAAACTGTTGAAAGTATAAAACTATTTTCTTGTGTACCCTGCTGCTGCCCATTCACACAAAATCCATTTTATATGTTTTTGGAGAATACAAAAGAAATTTAAAATGCTAAAAGAAAAAGAATATGTATATATCTTAGCTTGTGACAGTTTAACTAGAAAAAATTAAATAGGGATATATGAGACTAAAGAAGCTGGACATTGTGGTGCATGCCTAAAATCTCAGTACTTAAGAGGCTGAGCCAGGAGGATTGCAAGTTTGGGGCTAGCCTCAGCAATTGAGGAAGACCTGTTTCAAAATTAAAAATAAAAAGGGGTGGGGTGTATCTCTGAGGTAGAACCCAGGGGAATTCAATTCCCAGTACCTAAACAAACAAACAAAAAGATTAATGAATACATACAATAAGCTATATCTAATTTATACAATATATCAAATGTGTATCTAAAATCAGAAAATACACCTTTTCATATGATCATATAATAATAATAATACTGTATAAAAATTCTCTGATTAATATACATTTAAACCAGAAATTACTAAGAGAACCAGAAAGCCAAATATATTAACCAACTTCATTTAAAAACAAAATAAAACTAAACAAAAATAGTTCTCAAGACTCAGGTCAAAGAAAATTCAAACCAAATTATAGAACATTTAGGAAATATTATTACATATTGTCACATTTTATATAATGCATACTTAATACCACTATTTCATACTCTGCCCAAATATATTTTGCCATATTTACATATTTAAGTAAATGTATATAGCTAATAAATGTTCAGAGGATCACTTATAGCATTAATAAACAAGAAGGAAAAATCAATGAATTAAACTTTGAAGACTAAGTTATAAGAAAAGAAATTATGTAAGTATAAAAAGAATAGAAATAAGGACTTGTAAAACTGGGAAATAATAATAAATTATGAAACAGAAAATAATGGCATAATAATTAAACACAAACATTAGCTTTTATTAAGGAGTAGGAGGAGATAAAATAGAAGCACTTTAGATTTAATAAGAAGAAAAGACAAACTTCAAACAAGGAAAAGAAGAAACAGTAATGGAGATACTCAGGAATCCAAAGCAATCATAAAAAACAATGCTTTAAATTTTTAAAATATGTATATATTTTAAAAGTTATGCAGATACATTTGTAATCCTGGATAAATTGGATAATCCTAAAGAAAATATAATTTACTGAATGGATTGTCATAGAGAGAGAAAATATAAGGAGACCAATTACCATAGAATAAGTAGAGAAAATTATCAGCCACACTCCTAAACACAGAAGTCCCAGAAGCTTTATATAGAGATTTATCTAATTTTTAAAGAGATTTATCCAATGCCATTAAGGGCAGAAGAAAAGCCAGGTGTGATAGCGCACACAAGTACTTGAGAGGATCGCAGCAGGTTTGAGAACAGCCTCAGCAAGTAGTGAGACTCTCATCAACCTAGTGAGAAACTGTCTCAAAATAAAAATAAAAAGGGCTAGAGGTGTAGCTTGGAGGTAGAATGCCCCTGAGTTCAATCCCCAGCGCACGTGCGCATGTGCTCGTGCACACACACACACACACACACACACACACACACACAACCAAAAAGAAAAAAAAAGTCAGAAAGATTCTATACTCTTAAACACAGCAAGTATCCTGTAAAAATAGAATACACACACAACACACACACACACATGCACACACACACACACATCCCTCAATAAACCAAATTCAGTTATGACTATCAATTAAAATACAAAATACCAAGTGGAAGCCTTAAAAAGTTTATCATGGTGAAGTAGAAATTATTCCAGGAATGTAATTATAATTCAATACTAGAAATGTATTAATATACTTTAGCCCAAGTCCTGGGATTACAAGTATGTACCACCACATACCACACAAAAGCTTAATATAGAGAAGTATGAAACTGTAACAAAAGAGTATTTATGATTCATAGAGAACCCTGGAGAGTACATTCAGGTAAGACAGAGCATCCCAGCAATGGCAAATTTGAAAGTGGAGTCCTCTCCTCCAGGCTAGGGTTCCGACCTCACTGGAGAAGCTGTGGTTGCAGCCCCGCCCATGACAGAGAAGTGCACTGCTTTTCCTGGCCAGACCTGGTCCACGGTTGCTAGGCAATCACTTCACCTACTTGGCGACGTCTACTACACTCCCAACTCTACCAAGTGTCAGCCCCAGCCCCAGCCAGGTTAAATGATCTGTAGTTTTTCATGCTTCCTCAAATGGTTGAGTCCTTTTGCCATTTACCTCTTATTCATTTTTATCAGGCTAGTTTGTTTCCAGATTTCCAGTATCCAAAACACACCTATGCTTGGTTTCCAGGTTCCCTTCTCATTCTAAGCCTCCAGCCTAGGCAATCTTATCTAATCCCAGGGTTTCAATTGCCATTTATTCCCCAGAGCATTGGGGACTTCTGACTGTCCTATAGTATTCATTCTCTCTTTCTTCCTTTAAAGCTTAGGGCCTGAGTGGGCACATGATTACCCAGCTTTCCCACAGCTGAGTTGCAGCCAGGTGATTTAGTTTGAGCCAATAGCGTCTGAGTGGAATTGATAAGAGCAACTTTGATTACCTAGAAGACAATGCTGATTCCTCCAGATTTCCTTCCCCCTGCTCCTCCTTCCTCTAACCCACACAGGCTGGAACTTTGGCTTCCACCATGAAGAGCAGGATAATACTATTTGACAGAGTAATATGAGGGAAAGAATCCAAATCTATAAATGACTGTGAGACAAACTTTTCCTTCTAGGTCATTTTATGAGAGAAATTAAGCTTACTTGTATCTTGGTAAGTTTAGAACTTTTTATTTTAGTTGTTTAGCCTGTACTCTAATTAAATACCTAACAGTACTCAAATTCAGATATCTACTCCAAATATATTTCAATGTCAAGATCTGTGTATTTAATTGTCTACTCAGAATCACTGCTTAGACTTAACTACCATGAGTAAAAAAAAGTAATTAGGCCTAGGAGGAAACATTGTTAATAATTTTATCTATGACTTTGTGGTATTTTTAAATAAGAAATGTTCTTGGAAGATTCTGAGGCAAAATGATTAATACAAAAACAATTTGACATAAATTCTAGTATCTTTCCTGAGCTTTGGTTAAATTGTGTGTGACAGCATTTTGAGTTGAAAACAGAGTAGCACTGGGTTGATGTCTGTCTTGCCAGGAGTTCTCTGGCATGCGACCACCTGATTACTGACATTCAAAACATCAGCTGTCACTGATGGGCTGGATTTCAGAGGCATGTCCATGAAATGAGTTTTCATTGGGCAATTAGCAGGAATAAAACTGGTTCTACATTTAATATTTCCATGTCCTGGATTTATCATGGGTTGGTCAGAAAGGTTTATAGTTATTACCTTTTTGGTTACCTGTTATCATGACTATTGGTCGGTAGTTCACATACCCCTTCCCAAAATATGGGCACTGTTTTATTTTTACCTATCAAAACATTCCATATATATATATATATGAACTCAGGGGCATTCTACCTCCGAGCTATACCTCCAGCCCTATTTTTTATTCTTTATTTTGAAACAGGGTCTCACTAAGTTACAGAGGCCCTCACTAGGTAGCTGAGACTGGCTGCAAACCCGAATCCTTCAGTCTCAGCCTCCCAAATGCTGGGATTACAAGTGTGCGCTATCACGTCTGGCTCCTATAGTCTATATTTAACTAATTATTTAATCACCTGTCTTTACCACTGTAAAAACTCTGAATTCAGGAGTTGTTTCTTTTTTAGTTTATCTTGGCATTCGGCATAATGCCTGGCATGTGATAGTTGTTGAATAAACCTTTGTTGAGTGAATAAATTAAAATGGCTTCTATCGAGTTTTCTTAGACCTGACACTATTGACATTGTAGGCCAAATATTGCCTTGTTGTGTGGGGCTGTCCTTTGCCCTGTAAGATGATTGGCATGATGCTGGGTCTCCACTCAGTAAATCTCAGAGGCATCTTCTCAGACAGACCGAAGTTGTCCCTAGACCTTGGTAACTCTCCTTCTCAGGAGTTAAATCTTCTCAAGATAAAAACCACTGTGCTCTTCAATAAAATGCTTGGACTTGGTGAGATTGAAATATAGAATTAGATATATTTCTTTTATATTGATTTTAATATCACCTCTGATTTACTTGATGATAATGATATCAATTGTGTTTTAAGAAAGTCTGCAGATTTAGTTAAAGAGAGAATAAATTTAAGATGGGTTCATCTGATCTTTTTCAACATAGTTTAGAATATTTATTGTCATGGTGGAAACAACCCTTTGCTAGATGTTTACACAACTTTCTGAGTACCTTTTTTTTTTTTTCTTTTTCCCCTGTGATACAGGGGATTTAACTCAGTAACTTAGGGGCATTCTACCTCTGAGCTATACCCCAAGCCCTCTTAAAATTTTGTTTTGTTTTGTTTTGAAACAGGGTCTAGTTAGCTTTCTGAGAGTTTTGTGACATTACTAAGGCTGGTCCTGAACCTATGATCCTTCTGTCTTAGTCTCTCAAGTACTGGAATTACAGGCATGGACCTCCATACCTGGCTCTGAGTACCTTTTAGGTTATGGAATGCTGTTTTAAAGCATATGTCATTGATTTATGCCCTCCATGCATAATAAGTATGTAGGTAGTTATAATCATCCCATTTTAACAGAAGAGAAAACTGAGGCTCAGCACTGTGAAGGGACTTGCCCAAGCTCACATAGCTACAGAGTGAAAGGTCAGTTTTGTTTTCTAACCCAGGCTTATCTGTACACCAAATGTGTGCTCTTTTCACATCATATCTGTAGAGGTCACTCCAGAGATGGCAGCAGGTGGGGGGCAAGTACTTAATATTTCTGAGGAAGCAATGCATTATATAGAAACCTGAGCTTCCCAGCAGTTACTCACAGGTGGAAAGGTCTACAATCTGTTGCTTGGAAACAGGCAAACATCCTGTTAATTGGAACCAAATCCCAGTTGCAGCCTATCTCACACAGGCCTTGAGCAAAAGGATGAGCATCTCCTATTCCAACTTGCCCAACACACAATATGGAAATACTGCCTTCCAAATATTGAAAAAGGTGTGGATAATGATATCATTCAGCATATTGACATTAAATAATTTTTGCACATTAATTTGATTCTTCCTAATTAAAAAATAGCTAAAAGAAGCATTACTGTGGCAAATAAAACCATGTGATGTAATGCAAACTATTTTTTTCTGTCTTTTGTGATTAGAAACAATGCAAACCTTGAAAATGAAAACATTGTCAACAATTCTATAATTTTGTGATTTTTTTCTGTGAGAATTATTTTGAGGGATTCAAAAGAATACTGATTAATATAAACTTTTCAGTTATTTGTGCATTATTCAAAGGTGGAATACTTGATACTGGAAGATCTGCCATGGATCCCAATAACTTCCTTGAACTTTGGAGATCTCTTTTTTGTATAATTGACAGTTTTGGAGAAATTATGCACAATTTCCTGCTTTGGTGGCTCTTGCTTCTATATGAGATTTAATTATATACTGAACTCTAGCAAAACCAGTACAATGTTTTATTAAGGACAGATGTTCTGATACAAGTTTTAATTTATTAAAAACATAGGCCTCTATTTCTGTGCTTCCCATTTCACAAAATTACTTTGTTTCTGTGTGAGAACTTACCTAGTAGGGAAAAAAGCTGCAGAGAGTAACAGTTTATGTGAACACTGGTGTAAGACTGGGGATAGAAATAGCAATGCCTGATATTTGTTTAGCATTTCATAACTCTCAAAGTACTTCCCACACACGTTTACATATTTTATTTTCACAATAGCACTGTGATATAGATGGGTTTTCATGCAGAATGACCTATTTCTAGGCAAAGTTATTATCAATCTTATTTTTAACAAGCTTATTAGCCGAGATTCATAATAGACACCTAGGCAGGGGTAGCTTGAGACTCCACATCAAGTTAATACTTATTTTGTGCGTGTGTGTGTGTGGGGGGGGGGTACTAGAGATTGAATCTAGAGACTTCTATCTCTGAGATATAACCCCAGCTCTATTTTATTTATTTATTTATATTTTGAAACATTATTTGCTAGGTTGCTCTAAATTGCTGAGACTGGCCTAGAACTTATGATTCCCCTGTCTCAGGCTCCCAACTACTGGGATTACAGGTGTGTGCCAACATGCCTGGCTCCAAGTCAACAGTTGTAACTGTTTTTTCATGTATACCTGAAGAGAAAAGACATATATTGCATGTGTAGCAGTCAATGTTATTTATAGGACTCTGTGTGCCAGGTGCTGTGTTAGCATAGATTTAATACGTGTGTGTGTGTGTGTGTGTGTGTGTGTGTGTGTGTGTGTGTGTTACTGCGAATTGAATGCAGGGGCATTCTACCTATGAGCTATACATCTAGCCCTTTTTATTTTGAAACAGGGTCTCACTAAGGTAGCACATGCTGGCCTCGAACCTATGATCCTGCAGTCCCAGCCTCCCAAGTACTGGATTACAGACATGCTCCACTATGCTTGGCATATTTAGTACCTTTTCATTCTCACTACTACCCTGCAAGGCAGAGTGTATTATATTCATTTCATAATTGTGAAAACTAAGACTCAATAACATATATAGTGGTAGGTACAAGATCATGAAACTAATGAACAAAGGAACACAAATTTACCTCCACATCTATTTGATTCTAAAGCTTCTTCTTCCCGTTGCTTTCTGTGCTCTCATTGATGATTAACTATTATTATTACCACTGTTATCGTCATCTTAATTTTTTGCTAATGTTTTATGCCTTTGACATATAACTATTTCTTATGAGTCTTTTGCCTTTTACCTTACTCTTTTAATAATAATTGTTCCTCTTTCATTATAGCAATTACTATTTTGATTTTTGTTCCAAAAGGTAGGCAGGAAACATGGTTGTAAGATGTGACAGTAATGGGCGGGAGGTGTTGAAGATATTTGCCCAAAACTCCCCCATGAGCTCTCCCTTCAGATATCTGTATAATATCAATCTGATAATATGAATGTAGACATTATATTTAAACAATTTCTCATATAGACTTCCTAGAATATCCATAGTTTTGAATCTCACAAATTGAATGAGATGAGCTAAGTACCATTTTATAAATGAGGATGTCAGTTTCAGAGATGAAATAGATTGTCCAAGGACATAAAGCCAGCTGTGTTTGAATTGCATTTTGGGGGTGTTTTCTTTCTCCCAATACTCTATTAACTTGTTTCTGATGTGCTAACACTTACCATTTTGCAGTTTTCCTTACAATAGGTAGCCTGGTCTAGGTAGAAAATAGTTTCTATTGCCATAATTCTTGCCAGGTCCATTTTAGAATCCATTTGTCCTTATGATTGACATGTTGCTTTCTGACTCACTGGCTGTCTTTGATTTTAAATGTCTCCTTGCTTCAGTGATGAAATTACTTTCTTAAAAAATTGAATTTTAGTTCAATTTGAGTAGACTTACCTCTTTAGAACTATCAGATATCTAAAAGACTTGAACTTTTTAAAATATCTCCTCTCTTGGCATGACCAACCCTTTAGATAATTAGTACATGATGTTTGAATCTTGTTTCTGGTTAAATGATTTTTTTTTTTTTGTGGTACTGGGGATTGCACTCTGGGGCATTCTACCTCTGAGCTACACCCCCAGCCCCATTTTTTATTCTTTATTTTGAAACCGGGTCTCGTTAAGTTGCGGAGTGCCTCACTAGATAGCTGAGGCTGGCCGCAAACCCGGATCCTCCGGTTTCAGCCTCCCGAATGCTGGGATTACAAGCGTGCGCCACCACGCCCGGTTGGTTAAATGATTTTTAATAAGATCTTAGCCTCTTTGTAAAATAGGGATGCTTGTACCCATTTCGTAATTATTGGAAAACCTACCATTATGCAAGGCCCAGGAAGAACCTTTCAATAAAAGAAGTATCTTTCCAATTTCTTATTTCACATTTAGGGTTATCAGTATAAGATAGTAGGAGAGGTTACCATTCTCAAGTTGTTTGGTGTGGGTATCACCATTTTATGCTGAATTAATAAATAAACCATAATTCTTAAGCCGGGTGTGGTGGAACATGCTCATAATCCCAATACTTAGGAGGCTGAGACAGGAGGATTGCAGGTTCAAAGTCAGCCTCAACAACTTAGTGAGGCTCTTTAGCAACTTAGTGAGACCCTGTTTCCAAATAAAAAATAAAATAGAGCTGGGTGTATAGCCCGGAGGTAGGCGGCCCATGGGTTCCACTCTCAGTACCACAAAACAAAACAAAACAAACAAATCTTAGTGGTTTAAAATAATCAAGAGTTATTTTTTTATTTGTGCTACAATACAGTATAAATAGCTGGGTAGTTGGGGCTGTCCTTCATATACTCCTCACTCAGAAACCTTGGAGGGTCATTTGGAATGTCACCTGTCCCTGTGGTAGGAAAAAGGGAGGCTAGTCCTACAACAGATCTTAAATAAGTTTCCTGTAGCAACACACATCATTTCACTGATATTTTATTGATGATAGCAAGTTACATACTTAGCCATGCCTGACCTAGAAGGACAGATTTCTGTGTGCTCAGAGAAGGGAAGAGAGCTATATATGTTGTAGAGTGGCAGCAACGTCTGTTATCAAGTATTTCTTGGTTCTCCTTCCTGGGCTCAAATAACATTTCCCCTTACTACTACTCTTATACTCTTGAAGTTAGAGGTGTGTTGAATTGTAAATTTCATAAAATGGAACCAAGATAAATATCTGCTCTTGAAGTATTCTTTTTTTAAATTTATTTTTTATTGTAGTAATTCGTGCAATATAGCATACATCTTTGTTAAGTACTAGTTGTTAACAACATATTTGCACACAATTCTCATTTGACCCCTTCCCCAACTCCCACCCCGTTCCCTCGCCCTCCCTCCCCCTCAGGTTCAGTTCAGTGAGTGACCTTGATATGATTGTATAAGTACATCATGTGTCTTAGGGTGTCCCTCTGCCCTGTGCATCCACTACAATTAGATAAACTTCTTTGCTTATTAAGGATCTCTCCTTTTCATCTGGAGACCCTCCTATGCCCCATCTTCTCCCTAGCGTCCGCATATTAGGGAGAACATATGCTTCTTTACTCTTTGTGACTGGCTAATCTCACTTAACATAATGTTTTCCAGTTGCATCCATTTCCCTGCAAAGAACAGGATTTTGTCCTTCTTTATGGCTGAGTAAAATTCCATTGTGTACATATCCCATAGTTTTGTAATCCATTCATCTGTCGATGGACATCTTGGCTGCTTCCATAGTTTGGCTATTGTGAATTGAGCTGCTATAAACCTAGATACACATGCATCGGTCTGATAGTTTGGTTTCCATTCTTTTGGGTATATACCCAGTAGTGGTATTGCTGGATCATATGGTAGGTTCACTCCCATTCATCTGAGGATCCTCCATACTGTTTTCCACAGTGGTTGCACAAGTTTGCAATCCCACCAACAATATATTAGGGTTCCCATTTCTCCACACCCTCACCAGCAGGTGTTGTTGTTCGTGTTTTTTATGATTGCCATTCTTACTGGAGTTAGGTGAAATCTCAGGGTAGTTTTGATTTGCATCTCCCTGATTGCCAATGATGTGGAACATTTTCTCATACATTTATTGGCCATTTGTATTTATTCTTTTGTGAAGTGTCTATTTAGATCCTTTGCCCATTTTTTGATTGGGTTATTTGCTTTCTTAGTTGTGATTTTCTTGAGTTCTTTGTATATCCTAGATATTAGACCTCTAACTGAAGTGTAACTGGCAAAAATTTTCTCCCACTCTGTAGGCTCTCTGTTAAGGTTCTTGATAGTTTCCTTTGCTGTGCAGAAGCTCTTCAGTTTAATGCAATCCCATATGTTGATCTTCCTTTGAGCTGCTTGTGCTTTGGGGGTCTTGTTGAGAAAGTTTTTACCTGTGCCTATGTATTCAAGTGTTGGTCCTATGCCCTCTTCAAGTAGCTACAAGGTCTCTGGTATGACTTCCAGGTCCTTGATCCACCTTGAGTTGACTCTTGTGCAGGATGAGAAAGTGGGGTTTATTTCCATTTTCCTGCATATGGTTAACCAGTTTTGCCAACACCATTTGTTAAAGAGGCTATCTTTTTTCCAGTGTATACTTTTGGCTCCTTTGTCAAAAATCAGTTGACCGTAAGTCTGTGGCTCTGTTTCTGAGTCTTCTATTCTGTTCCATTGGTCTATGTGTCTGTTTTTGTGCCAATACCATGCTGTTTTTATTACTGTGGCTTTGTAGTAGAGTTTAAAGTCAGGTATTGTGATGTTTCCTGCATGATTTTTATTGCTAAGAACTACTTTGGTTATTCTGGGCTTTTTGTTTTTCCAGATGAATTTAAGGACTGATTTTTCTATGTCTGTGAGGAGCGTCCTTGGCAATTTCATGGGTATTGCATTGAATTTATAGATCACTTTTGGGAGGATGGCCATTTTGATGACATTTATTCTGCCTATCCAAGAGCATGGTAGATCCTTCCATCTTCTAAGCTCTTCATCGATTTCTTTCTTCAGCTTTCTGTAATTTTCCTTATACAGGTCTTTAATCTCCTTGGTTAGGTTTATCCCTAAGTATTTTTTTTTTCAGGGTGCTATTGTGAGTGGAATTGCTTTCTGGATTTCTTTTTCGGTTGATTTATGGTTGGCATATAGAAAGCCTTCTGATTTTTTAAGATTGATTTTGTATCCGGACACCTTGCTGAATTTGTTGATCAGTTCTATAAGTTTTTTGGTTGAGTTTGTTGGGTCCTCTAAGTATAGTATAATGTCATCTGCAAAAAGGGATAGTTTTAGTTCTTCTTTCCCCATTTTTACCCCTTTGATTTCCTTCTCTTGCTTTATTGCTCTGGCTAGAGTCTCAAGTACTATATTAAACAGAAGAGGTGATAATGGACATCCTTGTCTTGTTCCTGTCTTTAGTGAGAACTCTTGCAGTTTTTCTCCATTTAATATGATGCTGGCTGTAGGCCTATTGTATATTGCCTCTATGATTTTGAGGTATGTTCCTTCTATTCCGATTCTCTGTAGTGCTTTTAGCATGAATGGGTGTTGGATCTTGTCAAATGCTTTTTCAGCATCAATTGAGATGATCATGTGATTTTTGCCTTTGAGTCTGTTTATGTGGTGGATTACGTGTATTGTTTTTCGAATGTTGAACCAGCCTTGCATCCCTGGGATGAACCCAACTTGGTCATGGTGTATAATTTTCTTGATGTGGTTTTGAATGCGCATTGCTAGTATCTTGTTTAGCAGTTTTGCATCTAAATTCATCAATGATATAGGCCTATAGTTTTCTTTTCTTGAGCTGTCTTTATTTGGTTTTGGTATTAGTGTGATGTTGTCTTCATAGAATGTGTTTGGAAGGGTCCCATTTCTTTCTATTTCACAGAATAGCTTGAGAAGTATTGGGATTAGCTCTTCTATAAATGTTTTGTAAAATTCACTTGGAAAACCATCTGGTCCTGGGCTTTTGTTTGATGGTAAACTCTTTATTGCTGTTTCTATTTCTTTGATTGTTATTGGTCGGTTTAAGTTTTCTGAGAGAATGCAAGGTGGAAGCCAGGCATGATGGCACAATCCTGCTATCCCAGCTACTGGGCTAACCTTGGCAACTTAGCAAGGTCCTATCCCAAAATAAAAAAAATAAAGAAGACTAGGGGTATAGCTCAGTGGTAGAGCACCCTTGGGTTCAATCCCCAGTACCAGGGAAGGAAGGAAGAAGGAAGGAAGGAAGGAAGGAAGGAAGGAAGGAAGGAAGGAAGGAAGGAAGGAAGGAAGGAAGGGCAGGTGAAAGAAAGCAGGCTTTGTCCATGCAGATAGCCTTCTAGATATTTGGATGGCCTACTCATAGCATTCTTTTCTTTCAAAAGGAAATTAGAATCAGAGAGTAAGCAAACTAAAATAGCCTATATTCTCCTGTAAGTTTCTATTAAAAATACCTATTTTTTTCTTAATCACAAAAGTAACACATTGAAGACATACATGCAAATACCTTAATATGTGTAAGCTGGTACCTTACATGTTATTTTCCATGGTTGGGGTTATTTTTAAATTCTTTTATTGGCACATAATACATAATTATACAGAGTAGTGGGTTTCATTGTGGTATATTTGTACATGCACATAACATAATTTAATCAATTTAATTCCCCAGTATCTCCCCTTTTCCTCCCCCAATTCCTTTCCTCTAACCTATTGGTCTTCCTTCTGTCTTCATGATATCCTTTCCCCCTACTTTTTTCTCTAGTTTCTACATAAGAGAAAAATATAATCTTTGTCTTTCTGAATCTAGCTTATTTCACTTAACATGATGCTTTTTGTTCCAGCCATTTTTATGCAAATGATATAATTTTATTATTTATGACTGACTAAAACTCCATTGTTTATATCATATACATTCTTTATCCATTCATCTGTCAATGGATACCTTGGCTGGTTCCATAACTTGGCTATTGTGAATTTTGTTGCTATAAACATGGGTATCAGTGTATTGTGATAGTTTGCTGACTTTTCATTCTTTTGGATAAATATCAAGGTATAGTATAACTGGGTCATATGGAGGTTCCATTCCTAGTCTTTTGAGGAACCTCCATATTAATTTCCATAGTGGCTCTGCTAATTACTTTCTCTCCAACAGTGTATAAGAATTTTTCAATATGGGGTTATTTTTAAAGAAGCTCATTCTATCAGTTAAAGTTAAATTTGATAGAAATTCTATTTTTTTCTGTAACTAAAAGAATAATTCAAGGGTCTAGTTCAAACTCCAAAAGAATATCATACACTCTTCCTTAAACTGCTATCTAACAAGCTCCCAAACCTTTCCCATGAAACCTTACATCTTTCTTTCCTTACACTCCATCAGTCCTATGTACGTTGTGTTAGCCTTTGTAGATATAAAGTTTTTAGTTTTCTTCTGTTTTGCTCCTTATTCTCCATGACAAAAGGTACTCTTCTAATGAACCAATGTATTATTTAATATAGAATAGGCTATGTCTTGTACTAACATAAAAATTCTGACATTCTGCCTTAACTCAGAAATCTATTTCTCAATCTTGCAAAGACATTCTCGGGCAGCTATCTCCCACACAGTGACTCAGAGGCCCAGGTTTCTTTCATGAAGGGTTCCTTGATATCTTATACTTCCAAACTTAATCTTGAGTGGAGACTGGGGAAGCAGGAAAAGAAATAAGGACTTAAAGAAAACTTCTAGGGGCCTGATCTGGAATTGATATAAGTGACTTTTGACTACATTTTATTAGCCTGATTTAATTTCATCCTTCCCAACTGATTACAAGGGGTGTTGGGAAATGGTCTCCTTGTCAAGGAAGGAAAGTGAGATGGGTAAGGATTTAGCCAGTCTAGTTCATTAGCAATCAAGTACACATAATTTTTTCTTTCTTCCCAAAGTAATTACTGACAATTGATATGGTATCTCTCCAAAGGTTTTTATTTTGTGATTATATAATATAGCATATTTTCTTGGAGTCTTATTATAAAATGAATCATTGGTAAATTTTGTTTGGGGTGAATAAATTTAAAGAGGGTTAATGGCAAGTCTAGGGTTCTCATTGTATTAAAAATTACTTTCCTGTCCATGAACAGATACTCAACACTAACTTGCTAGAGAGAAAGAAAGAGATAGAGATGATAGAGATGGAGATAGAGAAAAGCAAAGCTTCAGGCAAGGCTGGATCCAGGAGTGAATCATCAGGCCTCTATTTCTTTCCATGTTTTGGTCATGAAAGTACTTAATACCCTAAGGTTTATATACTACCATTTTGGCAACCAAAGTGAAAAGAGAGTGATTTTTCATTAGCCTCATAGAAAATTCCCAAGAAGAATTCCATTCAGGTTGGATCATACACTCTTCCTTAAGCCAGCCTAGCAGAAAGCAGGGTACATTTATGTGATTGGCCTAACCAGGGTCACATGTCCATCTCTTTAGGTAGGGAAAGGGGTCAAAACAGTCCTGTATGAACCATATGAAATGGATTCATCAAAAGAAAGAACGGTTATTTTATCAGGAAAGAAGAGGATGCTAAGCTAATGAAAATAACCATTGTTCACTTCACATATTAAAACCAACCTCTGTGTCTTATACTTAGAATAGATGGCTGAATTTTGTCCAAACCTCTCTTTGTACGAGTGAAGAGAGCTGTAGTTTTTTTTTTTTTTTTTAATTATTCAAAATGGCTTTTACAGTATCTGCTAGTTAAAGAGATTCCTATGTTACGAAAGTTCACTCTCAGTAATAGCCAATAAATGTTTCTGGAAAGAAGTAAGTACCTAGCAGCATGGGGATGCTATTGTTGAATGTTTTATTTACAGTTTCAGCAATTTGTAGGTGAGGATTTCATTACTGGTCATTTGTAAGCCACTTTGTATTCACATCCAGGATATATAACACTCACCCTAGCTATAATTGGAGACAGCTGACCTTGCCAGAGAATTATTAATGCAACTTCTTCTTTTCAACTGATGATGAATACATTTCAAAACTGAAAATTAAAGAGAGAAAATGAACATGGAACCCTTTATCAAGGTGATTGTTCTCTTTTGGGGGAATGAAAAATGTTCCAAGAAGTTGATTAAGCCAATAAGTCTTTTACTTAAAAATGCACATATGTAAATTTTTTATAAGATTTCAGAGAATTCTAGACTTTTGGTGTCTATTCCTGAAGGACCACAGATTCCATTTTCAAGTCTGAGCTGTGTACAGAAAGACATGGAAAACAAAGATGGATTTATTGAGAGGAGGTTGGGGCAATGAAGAAGAGGCACTTTTATTTTTTTGGTACTGGAAATTGAACCCAGGGACATTCTATTTCCAAGCTAAAGTTCGAGCCCTTTTTTATTTTGTTTTTGAAACAGGATCTCATTAGGTTGCTGAGGGTCTTGCTGAGTTGGTGAGGCTGGCTTTGAACCTGAGATCCTTCCGTCTCAGCCTCCCAAGTACTGGTATTACAGGTGTGTGAAAATATCTGTGTGTATTCATAAGCAAGAAGAGGAAACTTGGGAATCATTTTGATGAATATTTCGGGTTTGCGTAATAAAAGAACATATGCACCACTTCATGGGAAACATGCTAATCTGAGCACTAGAGCTCTGGTCATGTCCAGTGAGTGGCCATTAGTCCTGAAACTTCCTCTCTAAAACGATTCCAGGGATGTTGTGGCCACAGTGCTGCACTCCCTGCTACGTGGTCTTTTGTTCAACTGGAGTTATCAGTCTATAGTCAGGGCTTGCTGTATTTGTCACTGTGGATAACACGAGACAGTGAACTATCCTGTTTTTAAGGGATTTCTTACTATGGTTAAGAGAAGCAACACATATAAATGTAATACAATCAGAAAATAATACTTTACAAGACAAGCGCCTTCTGAAATGTGTAGGATGGGTAATAAGTACTTTGTATATGAAAAATGTGAGTACTTGTAGTAATAACACAAGTAGTAATAAGTAGTTATTATCACACAAGTTATTCATTGTTAAGAAGTAATTATTAGCCGGGCGTGGTGGCGCACGCTTGTAATCCCAGCATTCGGGAGGCTAAGACCGGAGGATCCGGGTTCGCGGCCAGCCTCAGCCACCTAGTGAGGCACTCCGCAACTTAGTGAGACTCGGTTTCAAAATAAAGAATAAAAAATGGGACTGGGGGTGTAGCTCGGAGGTAGAATGCCTCTGAGTTCAATCCCCAGTACCGCAAAAAAAAAAAAAAAAAAAAAAAAAGAAGTAATTATTAATAACAAAGTTATTATGAATAATACAAACCAAGTATGGTATGAATCTATGTTTGAATCACTTTGAACTCACTATGATATAAAATTACAATGTGCCAATAAAAGTATATTAAAATAATAATAATTATACTTTATATGAATTGTAAGAAAAGGTTTAGGGTGAGTAACAGATGGAAAGAAACTTGAAGGGTAAGACTGATGTACACAAAGTGAACTTTCTATTTAGAACACTAATAAATGTTTACTTTGAGGGGGACATTTTTATACCTATGTAGAGAAAAAGTTGGTTCTCTTTCTTCTAGTTACAGCTCCAAAGACAGTTTCTTTTTGGCATGAAAAATATAGCCAATTTAGCTTAATGATTAATTAAAGGAAGAAAAATGTCCTCCAAGTTCCATGTTAAAATAATGATTACAAGGTGTATGATTACAATGCACCAAAAAAACAAAAAAACTGGGTTATATCTAATAAAAAAAATGGTTACTCTGAAATGCTAACAATAGTAATTCCACTCTGGACATTTCTTAAAAACTTGGCAGCTATTTTTTTTCCACCAATCTTAGTACATCTTAAGCTTAGCTGATTTGAAGTAACTCTAGGGAATTCTACAAACAAATGCTTCTCTTTCACTCCTGCTTTTTCACCTCTTTTTTTTCATTCACCTATTTTTTTCATTAATTCAACTCAATGGATACTGAAGGAGCATCTTTTTGGCTATTTATAAGCACTCTACTATTTGTACTTGGGTGCATCAACTCTAAGCTAAAGAGGTACTTATGAAGTAAACATGCTCACTAAATTTAGCACCTCTGAACATTTTTAAATACAAGATTGACTTATTTTAGTAGATTGTCCATTTGTTATAACCTAGAGCAATCTTGGATGAACCACCACATCTCCAGATCTCTTTGGTCATTGGGTTCTCCCTTTGATAACTGAGGACACAGATGAGTTTTAGGATTGTTTGTCGATCAATATGCAATGATTCATTTTAAAAGAACATTGTGTAAATTAAATTTTAGAGAATCAAATAATAGTTTAAATCAAGCCCATATGTTAGGAGAACTCTGTTGTAAATTCTATTGTGAAATGAATCTTTGTATGGTGAAAAATAACTCTTTAATTTCACAAAGTTTAAAAAAAATTTTAAATGCAGAAGCAGAGACATAGTGAATCTAATTGATAAACTAGGAAAGTTGTCAAGGCAGAATCGGCCATGGGGAAAACACAGTCATTAGAACTTGGCTACAAGTTTAAAACTAGATAACAGCCAAGGTAACGTTGTTAACAAATTATCAAAAAAAAGTGTTACTGATTTTTAGCATGTTCAAGACACTGTGTAAGGAGCCAAGAGATCTATCAGTTTAAGAAGTTTATATGTAAGCCGGGCGTGATGGCGCACACTTGTAATCCCAGCATTCGGGAGGCTGAGACTGGAGGATCCGGGTTCGTGGCCAGCCTCAGCTACCTAGTGAGGCACTCGGAAACTTAGTGAGACTTGGTTTCAAAATAAAGAATAAAAAATAGGGCTGGGGGTATAGCTCGGAGGTAGAATGCCCCTGAGTTCAATCCCCAGTACCGCAAAAAAAAAAAAAAAAAGAAGTTTATATGTGAGGCTGTGAGGCAGAAAGTAAGTAAGAAAGCAGTGGAAATTCTTGAGGAAGGAAGGAGTGAGGATTATCTTATGAGGACAGAGAGAAATGTTTGACTGTAGCACTATAGCAGAATGAGGCCAAAGGGGTAGGAAGGGACAAATCATGTAGTTTTAGAGGATGAATTCAAGACATCAAGGAAGCTAGGCATGATGGCACACACCTGTAATCCCAATATGTGGAAGGCTGAGACATGAGGATGCAGGTTCAAGGGTAGCCTTGGCAACTTAGTGAGATCCTGCTTCAAAATAAAAAATAAAATAGGTAGGGCTGGGGTGTAGCTTGGAGGTAGAATGCCTCTAAGTTCAACCTTCAGCGCACACACACACACACACACACACACACACACACACACACACGTGTATGGGCTTTTTGTACAAATGAATGGAATAGGAGAATTCATGCAGAAAGACTGGGTAAGAGACCACGTAAGGACCAGTCAAGTAGGATGATGAATAGAGTAGGATTGGAAGAAAAAGAAATGTGAAGCCATAGTCTTGAGGACAAGTTTGGAAGTGTTGGAATAATGAGGTTTACATCTGCGCTGCCTGGGATGAGGATTAGTTCTGGCTATTCAAGCCAGAACCTGGTCCCCATTAGTAGGGCAGAGAGTGCTAGAGTCTGGGGGAACAGTCTCTTAATGGCTTCTGGATCAAGCACTTCCTTTACAAATAAGAGAGCTCAGGTCTAGGCAGGATGGGTGATTTTCCAGTCCTGAAAAATGATAAAGGGCACAGATAGGTCAAAAGCTTAAGTGCAATATGTTCAGTCCACCACAAATCACTAGTGTTCCATGAACTCCTCCCACATTACAAAATTCTCTTTCTGCATGGAATGAGATTAGAATCCATGTCCCATCTACATAAGGCTAACCCAACTTATTCCTCCTTCCACTACATAGCTTTTAAGCTGCCAGCAATTTTTAGCTCTATAGTTAATTTGGGAGAATCACCGTAGCCAATAATTCTATCAAGCCATGTTTGGGGTCAGAAAATTGCTATAGAAAGCCAAAGAAAATTGTTTCTCTGCGTGACATTTTTCCCCAACTCTACTAAGATGCCTTTTATTGTGTTATTAAGCCATATGTTGCTGTGCGGAGGCAGACATAGATAAGGAAGAAAGAAAGAAAAAAGATTCCTATTGACTGTTCAGAAATAAGACTGTAATAACTATCCTTTCTAACTGAAACACAGAACAGAATGTAATAAAACAAAGAATCCTCTGGGAGAGGACATAAAACAAAATGGGAGATTTAACTGGGATATAATTTATTTCTGAAGAAAGAGATTAAATTGCATAATGTAGGTATATCTCTAAAATAAATATGTAGATTTTCCTTCAATATGAAAGTCAATGTAGGAGAATTAGTTTATTAATTTAAAGCCACTTGTGTTAGACAGTACTTGGGTGCAAGGATGTAGTTAGATGGGTTATATGGTCTCACTAGTGCAATCTAATGCTTTCTCATTGCCAGGGAATCATTCAAGACATCATTTACCTTTTTTTTTTTTTTTCAGAGATACCAAATAATAACTAAATTGATCCTATCGACAAGTTTAGGTAACTTACTCTGAGGTTTGCTGTAAAATATTCCTATAAAACTATCTGTATCATTGTTCATGAAGAGTGTGTTCACACATATTTTTTAAATTTATTTATTTATTTTTAATTGGTGCATTGCAATCATATATCTTTGTTAGGTACAAGCTAGTAAAGGTAAAGGTAAACATGCACACATTTCTCATTTAACCCTTCTCCAATTCCCACCCCACTCCCTCCTCCTCTCTCCTTCTCAAGTTCAGTTCAATGATTGACTTTGATGTGTTCATTAAAGTACATCATGCTCATTAGGGTGTCCCCCCTCCCCCATCACCTTCCATTAAGTCAAATTCCTTGCTCACCTAAGGATTCTCCTTCTTCATCTGGAGTCCCTCTTATGTCCCATTTTCTTCCTAGCTTCCACATATTAGGGAGAACACACATATTTATATAGAAAATATAAATAGTTTTCTGATTGCTATTTTTTCATTTTACCTCAATTTTCCCCATCATTCCATCCTTCTGTCTCCTATCTCTGTTTCTAATTCTTCACCTGCAGAAACAAGAAGCTGAGGAGGAGACAAAACATTTATTAAACTTTAAATAACATTTATTAAAGCATACTCACAGTGGAAAACAAAAAAGTCAGTTAAAAGCTAGATAAGAAAATATATACAAATTGTTCTTCATACAAACTGGCTTTTAGTAAATTGTCATGCTTCCAGAAACAGGGTTTGCAAATGCCTCTGCATAGTGCAGATGGGAACCAGCAGCCTTGTGTGCTCCAGTAGTTGAGAGGGGAAGTCTCCTTATGCAGAGGCTGGGGGCACAGGCAATCTAATGCAAGGGTCAGGTGGAGAAGTGCACCTAAGACTTGAAGCACCTGAGTGCCAGTGAGAGCCAAGGTGTAGACAAGGTGGTCAGTGAAAGTGCCGGAATTGGAATTACTTCATCAGAAAAAAAGGACCCACCCCAAACTCCACCAGTGCAAAACTTTAGTAGGAAATCCATGAAGGCCTCCTTAGAGAGACCAGGAGCCATGAATTAAACCTCATCTAGGGGCCAATGAGGACCAGTAGAAGAGGATGGCGGTTCCCTTTCCTCAAGCATCACAGTGGGTGGCCTAAAGGCTTCCCTTTAAAATCAGGCATCATTATAGGGGATGGGGGATTCTTTGAAAGGACTGAAGCATCATTGATAGGAAATTTTAATTACATAGTATTTACCTTCGAGACTAAGTTAATCTGGTGCAATTTAAAGTTCTGCCAGCATACTTTATGGGTAGGATATTGGAGGAACTAGTAGAGACTGAGAGCTGCTTAATGCCTGGCAGGTAGTTCCTAGCATAGAGCTTAATGCACCATCAGACTAAAGTAAATGTTTGCTGATGCTTTTATAATATCTCTCAAAATGAATTTCTAGATCTAGAAGGAAGCCAATTACTTGAGTTCAGGCTGATTCTTTCCCAGCCACAGAAACAAATATTTTGAGAAATTTTAGTGTTGCTTTCACACATCACATTCTTCAAGGCAATGCCAAGTGATTCACTCTGACATTACGTAAATGGCATTTTCTCATACAACAAAGTGATGTGTGAATTATCTATAGGTGGAAACAACACATCAGACATCTCTAGGATGATAATACTTAAAACACCGTATAGAATACATGGGGTGATTTCATAAGTAGGAAAATTAAGATGCCCAAAATATTACTATTTCTGTCCCTGATACTAAAAAGATGCAATTATGCCATAGAGAGGAAGTACATTGCCTGCTATTTGCTTTTTTAGTGATGTTCTACATCTCAGGCATGTTTTAAAGTGGCAATCAGTTGATTAAAGATGTTCTCGTATATCAGAGTAGCTGGGATTTTCTATTTTCCAACATAATTTCCTATCATAAATTTGTTACCATGTGGTGTGATGTTTGCATTTATTGACTTTTTCCTTGGGTGTCTCAGTCTTACTTGGTTCTTCCTAACTCCTCAAATCTGCAACCTTGTTAAGAGTGGTGTTCTCTTTGCAAAACTACAAGCCAATCTCGGATTTTTGGAGCTCCTCTTTGTTCAGAATATCAAAGATTAAGCTAGAGTACATCTGGTTATCATAAGGTAGTAATTCTCATCCCTGGCTACACATGAGATTCACCTGAGAAGCTTCTAAAATTACATATCGCTATAGTGTGTAGCTGGGTTTGAGAATGATATTTAAAATGTATGTCTTCCTAGTAGAAAGCTACAGGGCAGGAGTTACTGAGTTGCAGGGGACAATAACCAATTTATTTCTGCCATGTATATCTTCCTGATTTTCATTTCGTCTCTCTGCTCCACTAAGGTTTTAGGTTAGTGAGTACTATTCTAATATGTGCCAGGTGTGTGTTTTGTCTGGGGACCTGGAAGGAGGGGTGGCTTAAAGAATGAGGATGAAATAGATGTGCAATTAGTGGGTGCAATATAGCAATGGCCAACTAGCAGAGACTGGTGACTCCACCTTCCTATGCAGCCCTAGGCAGTGATTTCAAAATGAGAGCAAATGCATAAAATCTGGAGAATATAAAATAAAATCAGAAAATAGGGAAACTTAGGAAGTGGGGATGAAAGGCAGCCTATGGTAGAGGATCATGGGATACAGAAAGGATGCCCTTGAAGTGGTTCTCTTTCAAAACCCTCATATCCTGCTGGGCAGATCATTCTTTGGAGTGTTGCAACTAGGAGTAAAAATCAGCAGCTGCCTATGGTTACAGGAGGAACATTAAGAAAGCTTCAGTTGCCTGACTTGGGAATGCAGATGAGTACACAGCCCCTGAGTCCCTGGATCTCACCCCTTCCTTTACCACCAGCACATGATTGTACCAGCATTAAAGTTTAGTAAAACAGGAAGTAGGTGAAAGAATACAAAGTGTCTCTGAAGGGAAAGTCCCCTCCCCACCCTGACCACTTACAGTCTCAAGGAGCAAATAAGCAGGGGCCTGTGCTTTGCAACCCTCTCCCCCTTCCATTGGCTTGTACCTCAAGGGAAGATGAGTTCTCTGCATTACTCACCAGATAAAAATGAACACACCACTTCTCTCTTAAAAAAATATTGGTACATTATAATTATACATACAAGTAGGGTTCAATGTGACATATTTGTACATGCACATAGCATAAAATGATCTATTTATTTCCCCCATACACCTTTCTCTTCCCCCTCCAACCATCTCCTTTCTCTATTCTACTGGTCTTTCTCCTATTTTCCTTTTTTCTCTCCAGCTATCCCATAGGAGAGAAAACATGCTAGCTTTGACTTTTTGAATCTGGCTTATCTCACTTAGCGTAATGTTCTCTAGTTACATCCATCCATTTCACTGCAAATGACATAATTGTGTTTTTCTTTATGGTTGAATAAAGTTACATCATTTATAGGCACTACATTTCTTTATTCATTCTTCTATCAATAGATACCTAGGATGATTCCAAAACTTGGCTTTTGTGAATTGTGCTGCTATAAAATTGGCATGCATATATCTGTATAGTATGATGACTTTATTATTTTGGATAAATATTGAGGAGCAGTACATCTTGGTCATATGATGGTTTCATTTCTGGTCTTTTGAGGAACCTCCATACTAATCTCCATAATGGCTGTACTAATTTACAATCTCATTAAGAGTGTATTAGTAGAAACATAGAACTTTCTGAAGGAGATAACAAATGAACAATTTATGCTAGATGAGGGAGAAATGTTGAGACAAATGAAACAAAAATTCAAAATGAACACAACAAATTTCTCCCAAAAATAAGAGAAAAACAGGACTATACAATCTTTAAGAAGAGTCAATTAGAAACAATGACTATGAAAAATATTATAGCAGAGATAAAGAACTAAAAAGATGGCCTGAATGTTAGAAGAACATCACTCCAGTCTATTAAAGAGTTAGTCAAATATTTTTCCTATATTATTCAGAGGGGAAAAAAGAAATATTTCCTTAAAAATATCTATAGATCATAAATAGGAAGATCTATAGATTATGAAGATCTATAGATTATAACTTGGAAATACTTGAATAAATTAAAAGCCAGATTTCTCAGAATCAAAGTGAGTAGCAAAGAAATATCTCACATAAACAAATTATTATGAAATCTAAAAACATCAAAGAGAAAATTCTTAAAGTTTCCAGAAAGACAGAACAAAACATTTATAAAACTTTGGAACAGAGACACGGGATAGAGGAAGATAATGGAGTAATATTTTCTAGTTGTTGAAAAGAAAAATCTTTGAACTCAGAATTTTATATTCAGTTAAGTGATAATTTAAATGTGAATTGCTATGAAGATATCCTCAAACACATAAGCCTCAGAAAGTCTTCCATGAAAAGATAAAAGCATTTTTTAAGGAAATATAACAGCAAAGAGAGAAATCAATCCAGGAGGATCTGTGTGACAACTGAATGAATAAATAAGTTCGTGAAGATTAGCAGAGGCTGAAACAAAGAATATTCAGGACATTTCAGACCTATTTATAAGGGTAGCAAGTGTGGATGGAGAGATAAGAATGAGAAAGCATGATAAATAGAAAATAAAAATCATATGGTATGAATAAGTCTTAGCATAATGGCAATAGTAATTAAAAAGAATGTAATTTAAACATAGAGTTTCAGATCAGGAAAAATAAAGAACCAGCAATTTAAAATATACTTAAAACAAAAGGTAATGGAACATTGACATAAATGGATTGAACAAGACAGAAAAATATGAGGAGTAATTTTGTAGCAAAGTATGTTCCCACAAAAACAAAGGAGGATGTCTTATTTAAGATACAGGGTTAGGAATTGTAAAAAAAATGAGCTATATTTTTCAACTTATATATTAAAAGTAGATTCCAGATGAATTAATGGTTTAATGTGAATGGTAAGATTATAAAAATAATGGAAGAAAAATGTAGTAGAAAATCAATATGACCTAGGAATGGGAAAATACTTCTTAACTCATTAGGTCCCAAGTTTTCAACTCTGAGAACATAGCAATTATTTGGAAGTTACCATAAATCATGTTTGTTTCTCAATTTAAGTTTTTATATGTATTCCACATGTGAGATGATGGGAACAAAATGGGTTAAATGAGACTCTAGAAGCACACACCATCAGGTAAAATAATTGATGAGGTTGACTACATAACAGTTATTTCTGGGCACGGTGGACTATTGTAGATAGATGTTAACAGATGGCAGATTAGAAAAAAAAATTCTAGCATGTAAAAACAAAAAAGAGCTAATATCTAGAATAAACTTGGATCTCTTTCAAATCAAAAGACAGAAAAATAGACATGGATTAATAGTTTTAATAGATTTACTAGGTGGTAACTGTAGGTACATAGGGCATGACTTGAACTTGAGGAGATAGGTCACTGGAGATATGGCCTTGAGGACTATAATGAACCTTGTCCTCTCTCTCTCTCTCTCTCTCTCTCTCTCTCTCTCTCTCTCTCTCTCTCTCTCTCTCTCTCTTTCGCCATGCCCTTCTGCCATTGAGTCTTTGACCTGTGAGTTGCTGACCATGGACGAAACTCTGAAACCATGAGCCCAAATAAACCTTTCCTCCTCTAAGTTGTTCTGTCAAGTATTTTGGTTTCAGCAAGGACAAGCTGACTAGCATCGTAGGGGTCTCTTGAGTGTCTGAGCACAAGCTGGTTATGGTTTCATATCATGTTTACCACCAGGATATTGAAAGATTCCTAAATATGAATGATTTGAATGTAGTCTTCAAAAAAGCAACATACCCTCAAGTCCTCTAAACCAGCTCCACCAAAGCTTTGCATTGGTTATTATTGGGTGCAGCCACCAGTGAGGTGATATTTCAATCATTATTGAGAAGCATAAAAGATATGTTTTTCAAGGCAGGCATAGTGGCACATGCCTGTAATTCCAGTACTTGGGAGGTTGAGACAAGAGAATTGCAAGTTCAAGGCCAGCCTCAGCAACTAAGTGAGACTCTGTTTGCAAATAAAAAAATCAAATAGGGCTGGGGTGTAACTAAAAGGTAGAATGCTCACACAATGTTTGTCAGGGTAATCATAGACTTTCCAGCCAAACACCTTAAGAATCTCACCTTGATAACTATTCCAGTGTGCCAGGTGATTTACTGTATTGTGAAATGTACTCATTTTATCATTTTTAATCATCATCAAAACCTTGAAAAATGGAGTTTAGCCAAAGTACTAACCATGTGTCTTATCCAGGGACCATGGTAGCAATCAACAGAAATGAACTTAATCAAAAGTGGAATCTAAATGTGAAGAAGGCTGGAAAACTAGTTTCTGAAAATGAGCAGGTGCCACTGGGGACTAGATGGCAGAAACTGCAAAGAGTAACTTGAATGAGTGCCATCCTGGGAACCCCTGCCAAATACTCCTGCTGAAAGAAGTCGCTGCATTTAGTGATTTTGGGGTACCACTACCTGAACTGAATGCTGTGCCTTCTAATACTTGCTTGGAATTTAAGCTACATTAGGAGAAATAGATCATCTGAGCCTTAGCTTCCGATAGTATGGGGAAAGCAAATACCATATACTTTAATTTTTTTGCAACACAAATTAGGTAACATCAAGACTGTGGCAATAAGACCATTCTTGTAAATAGAGAGGGAAGTGGGTTAGGTCCTATATTGGCAAAAGTTTACTACACCAGTCAAAGAAGGGTTGAGTCATTTGTCAAAGACACAAAATAGTAGGTGGCAGAATTTTGTTTCAAGTCTGTTCTCTATTATATTGTTTTAATACATTATCAGAAATAATGTAA
Organism: Graphiurus murinus; assembly: GCA_004027655.1. Taxonomy (NCBI): domain Eukaryota; kingdom Metazoa; phylum Chordata; class Mammalia; order Rodentia; family Gliridae; genus Graphiurus; species Graphiurus murinus. Next base: position 64,398 of record PVLC010005934.1, read on the forward strand.
TGATGATTATTTGAAGCAACAATGTTGAAAAGGCTTTTGAAATCAAAATATGTTAGAATAAGTACCAAGAGTTAATAGGCATCTGGTGTTCTCAAAGTTACTTTCTCGTCCTCCCTTTCATTGTTCTCCCTTGTCCACATCACTTTCTCCTACAAGATCTCATTATGCTCATTTTACCTCTATGATAGCATTTTGCTAATTAGATTCTAACATATATTTACATATCCCTCATTCCTATTAGAAATCAAATTTTCAAGAACAGTGATCAATTATTGTTTGTGCATCGCAGAACTAGATGATTATTTGAAGCAACAATGTTGAAAAGGCTTTTGAAATCAAAATATGTTAGAATAAATGTCAAGAGTTAATAGGCATCTGTTGTCCTCAAAGTTAGTTTCTCGTCCTTCCTTTTCATTGCTCTCCCGTGTCACTTTCTCCTATGAGATCTCATTATGCTCATTTTACCTCTATGATAGCATTTTGCTAATTAGATTCTAATGTATATTTACACATCCCTCATTCCTATTAGAAATCAAATTTTCAAGAGCAGTGATCAATTATTATTTGTGCCTCGCAGAACTAGATACATATATTATGTACTCAAAGAAATTATGTTGAATGAACTAGTTAATTAATAAAAGAAGAAAAAGATGAGTTATAGAAAAATCCCAGTAGTTGGGGGGCTCTGACAGGAAGATCACAAGGCCGAGGACAGCCTCAGCAGCCTAGAGAGATCCTGTTTCAAAAACAAGAAATAAAAAGGGCTGGGGATGTAGGTGAGAGGCACAATGCCCTGAGTTAATGTCTACTACCACACACAAGAAAACCACCTTGGCTTAGGTCATGAAGCCATTAGACCTGGAAGAGAGAGTAAAAAGAGTCCATGTATGACCAAGATAATATATAAACAACAACAACAACAACAACAACAACAACAACAACAAATAGGGCTTTAGTGTTTTTGCATTAGTTCAACTGAGAAAAAAAAAAATTTGCCCTTTGCTCTCTGTCTGGGTAAATTGAAAGGCTAACAAGGACAGCTGCAAAGCATTCTAATGATACTGGAAAAGATTCTATCACTTGAGTTGTTGTGGAAATAATGCTGAATAACCAGACAAGGCTGTGTGGGCTAGAAGCCAAGCATCATAAAACAGGCAAATGATTTAACAGCCAATCCACACAGACTCGCTGTGCAAAGTAATTTTTACCAAGGACGCTACAGCCTTCGTTATTTGAAACCTACCAAACCTTAAAATTTAGATATGTTCAAATAATCAGCCAAACATTCAGTGACTAGATCAATAATACTTGGATGAAATGCTTAGAGAAATGCCAATTTTTCACCTATGATTTTTTTTTTTCCAATCGTAGGTGAAAATGAGTTTTGATTCAGAAGGCGAAAGAAAATTTTTAGTTAAGCTCAGGTGGGTAATATTTGTTGGGATTAGAATTGCTACTTTAATAGAAATGAGTTCTTATAGCACCACAGTATAAGATATACCTGGGAAAAATTCTTTGTCAAGAACACTTCTAATGGAGTTATACTCAATGACCATACAAGAAATATTAAAATGAGAAAAGTATAAATAGCAGCTGGGATGTCCATTAACAAGCATTATAAAATGCCAGAAAAGTCATTTATAGACCTAGACTTGATTTTATAATATAATGAAGAGAAAATTACAGCTGTAGGGAAGATATTGGTGACAAAGCTTGCTTCCCTCTCATCTGCTTTCATTCAAGTCAGAATTTAACAAACACTGTCTTTTACTACAAAGATGAATAATTATTATTTAAAGAGCTGCTCTGACACATAAAAACAGAGTAATAGAAGAGGGAGGCGATTTTCTATGTTTGGCTCAGAACATTCTTGTCCCATTTATTAGAATATTCCCTTTCAGTTTTGAATTTTTTTAAAAAAGATTTACACATATTATTTATGGCACTTACCCAATTTTGGTCATATTTTAGCTGTGGAAACTCCACAGAATAGAGTTAGCAATAAGAGATGGGAAGGGTGGGCTATTAGTGAAGTGATGTACCTCTACTTTATGAAGCTGTCTATATCAGGAGGAGTCTTTTGCTGTGTTTTTGATCAAAGAAAACTGGTATTTTCCCAGTGGCATTTCTTCTGTCTGTTCATCCAGTAAAACATCCATTCCCATTTAGTTATTGGTCCAACAGATGTTCGTTGGGATTTGATTATGTGCAAGGAATCATATTCCATAAGAGGTACCAGAAGGGGTTTGTGCAAAGGGATTGTGTAGTATCTTGTGGTCATGAGCATGGTGTCTGGAGCAGAGCACCTGTGTTCAAATCCTTGCTCACTGTGTAACCTCTAAAGTTAATCTCCTTGGGCTTGAGTTTTTTTTTTTAATCTGTAAAATAACACCTGATAGGTTGTTTTGAGGATTATATTGCCCTATGTGCATAGAAGCACTGAAGACAGTACCAAGCACATGGGAAACACCCTCCATGTATTGGTCAGTATTATTCCCTGGAAGATCTTTAGTATTTTCCCAAGTTCCTGCTTTTAAGGGGTGGAAGAATAATTTCCCAACTCTAATAAAGGAGTTTGTATAAAGCATAGATTAATTTTAAGGGGTCAAAATGATAAACTAGAGCCCTTAACACATTTTTTCCAAGGCTAGAATTTCTTTTTTCTGATGCTGGGGGCAGGTGGTCAAACCCAGGGCCTTGTACATATGAGACGAGTGATCTACATTGAGTCTCATCCCTAGGCCCAGGCATGGAAGCCTATAATTCACAGTTTTGTCTTCACTGGGCATTCTCCAGGACCAGGGTCTTCTAACTCAGAGTTTCAATCTGCTGGTTTCTGACTCAGTCCAGAGATTTGCCCTGGAAAGATTGGATCTCTATTACTCAAGCCTCCTGCTTCAGACCAGGTTCTGGTGTAAATAGTGTTCTGATATTACCAGCTTCACTTGCACTGCTGAGAAACCTTCCCCATTTCCATGGTCCACACAACGAACTGGAGTGCCCAAATCAGTCAAGGCAACTCCACTTTAGAAACTGGGGACTGAACTTTTAGCAATACTCTTCAGGAGCATTCCTGCAAGTGCGGTTTGTTGCTTCAGCCTCAGTCTCAGGACTATTGAGCGATGCTAACCCTCTGCTTATGTACACTGAAACTTCATCTACAATAAAACATGTTGCCTTGAAATACTTTGATACTGTACTTTAGAAAATTAAAGTTTATTATCTATGCCATGTGGCAGGGTATGAATTCAGAAAGTTTGACCAACTCAAGGGATTAAATAAAACAAATAAAAATGTTTCTCTCTCTCTCTCTCTCTCTCTCTCTCTCTCTCTCTCTCTCTTTCTTCTACTGGGGACTGAATCCAGGGGGTTCTGCCTCTGAGCTTCACCTTCAACCCCATTCTGTTTTAATTTTGAAACAGGGTCTCACTAAGTTGCTGATGGCCTTGCTAAATTGCTGAAGCTGACCTTGATCTTGCAGTCCTCCTGTACTGGGATTACAGACATGCACCATCACACCTGACCACAAGTAGAATTTAATAGAGGTTTTTATTTAATATCTTGCCTTGCCCTTTGGCACTAAAAATCTAAGTGAATAAGTACAGGGTCAGAAAGGTGCCTGTTAATGACATGTATGAAAACTTTTGAAATTTTAGCTACCAGTAAATTTAATTCTAGTTTGGAGTGTGACTACATGGTAGACTAGATAATGACTCCCAAGCATATCCAGGGCCATCCCTGTCACCCCCGAGTATTACTTTATATAACAAAAGGGACATTGTAAATATGATTACACTAAGGATTCTGAGATGGGGAGTTTGTCCTAGATCACCCAGATGGACCATAAAATTTAATTCTTATAAGAAATATCCTTATAAGAAGGAAGCAGAGGTAGATTTGATTACAGAAGAGCAAAAACATCTTGTAACAACAGAAGTGGGAGAAGAAAAGACAATGTGATGTGTCATGAGCCAAGCCCCACGTGTAGCTTCCAGAGGCTAGAAAAGGCAAGGAAACGGATTCTCCCCGAGAATTAATACTGCCAACATCTTGATTTCAGTCCCATCAGACTTACTTTGGACTTCCAGAGATGAAAGAGAGTAAGTTTGCATTGTTTTAGGGTCATTAAGTTTGAGGTAATTTTTTTACAGCAATCATAGAAAGCTAATATAGAATCAAACTATTCCAGTGGGACCATGTCTGAATGAACAAATTCTGTTGATCAAGGATGTATGTATGGTGGAGCACACCTGTAAGCTCAGTACTTTAGAGGATGATACAGGAGGAACACAGATTTGAAGCCAGCCTCAGCAATTTAGGGAGACCCTCATCAACTTAGCTAGATCCTGTTTCAAAATAAAAAATAAAAAGGAATGGGAGTATAGCTCAGGAGTAGAATGTCCCTGGGTTTAATCCTGGAACCAAACACACACACACACACACACACACACACACACACACACACACACACACAACATATGTTAGAGTGATTCAAAATGGTAAAGAAACTTCAAACCATATGTCATGAGAGGAATTTTGGAAATAACTGTCTTTACCTAAAAGCAACAAGGATCCTAGATTTCAAATATTTTGAGTGTTATCTTGTTGAACAGGAATTAGACTCATCCTGAATTTCCCTACAGGGTGAAACTAATGTTACAGTTTTTGGTTTTTATACCTTTATTTGTTATATCTTTTGTTTTTTATATCTTTGTTATTTATTTATATCTTTATTTGTTAAATGTATCTCTCTTCTACTGGTCCATAAGCTTCATAATGGCAGAGATTAGATTTGATCACCATTTTAACTCCAGTGCCTAACATGTGTAAAAGTTCCTAAAAATAACAAAATGGTAACAGACTCTACGGTCTGAATATGTCCCCCCAAAGTTCATGTGTTGGAAACTTAGTCCACACATTCATATGGTAATGATGTTTGGAGGTAGGACCTTTGGGAAGTAATTAGGATTAGATGAGGTCTTGAGGCTGGAGCCCCTGATGGTATTAGTAGCTTTATAAGAAGAAGAAAAGAGAGCTGGGTAGGGAGGCACACATCTGTCATCCCAGTACTTGGGAGGCTGAAACAGGAGGATTGCAGGTTCATAGTGAGCCTCAGCAACTTAGTGAGACCATTTCCAAATTTTAAAAAAAGGGGGTCAGGGGTGTAGCTCAGAGGTAAAATGCTCCTGAGTTCAATCCTCAGTACCATTAAAAAAAAAAAAAAAAAGATGAGGAGAGAGACCTCCCCCCTTTCTCTGTCTCACCATGTGGGGATACACTCCACTATATTATGACACAGCAGGAAGGCCCTCACAAGTGATTGTGCCATTCTGTTGGACATCCCAGCCTCTAGAATTGTGAGAAATAAACTTTATAAGATACCCAGTCTCAGGTCTTTTGTCATTGCAAAAGTGAACAGACTATGACACAGACCTATACTGTGGCATTTAGAGTACAAGGTATGTTTAAAATCCTATACTATGGTAATTAGAGTACAAGGTATGTTGTTATAACAAAGACAGTCAGTTAGCAGTGACTTGATCAGGATAGAAATGTACTTCCCTCTTCCCAACAGGTCAAAGGTGGGGTAAGTATTCCAGGGCTTGAAGGGCCTCTGCTATATATCAGAACATCCCAGTTTCATCCATCTTTCTGCTGTGCTGTGCACTGGGATGATGTTCTTGCCTGCATGGTTGATACTGGCTCATCTCCATGTCTGCATTCTAGTTGGTAGAAAGGATAAAGTGGCAAGAAGCTGTCTTAACAAGGAGGGACACAGAAGTTGCACATATCACTTTCTTTCACACATCACTGACCTAAACAACCAGGTATAAAAAAGGCTACAAAATAGATCCTGTAAGGTTGGTGGGAATGTGCCCAGTTAAAATGTGGGAGAGTCTTTTCCTTAAAGAAGAAAGGGAAAATTAGATATTAAGCGATGTTGAGCAGGTTTTCTCCAATTTGAGAACCATAAGTTAAAATCAAAGATATTTGTATACTTTTCTTCATTTATTCTAGGTTCTTCCTTCCTTTCTGTGAATAGTTCTTTTTTTCATTTTAATTTAGTTACTGAGCAGGTAACATTTAAGTAATTTGTAAGCTAATTCTGTTTATAAGTTCTTTTTGTTTTTAATGAAACCAGAGCTGATATTCATCCTTTCCATCATAGTAATTTAAAATGTACATAGTTGCATACTAAATTTATTGTCACCATTAGATGTATTTAAACCATGTAAATTACAATAATTAATTCATATTATTTTCATTATTTTACATTGCCAATCTAGATGCACCGTCACACTAACTCTATTCCATTTCACACAAAGTTGTTATTTAGAATCATGAAGTTCTGTTAAATAATGCAACTTGTCACTAGGTTGATGTACATAATCAGTGATGTAATTTCTACCAGATATTCTAATAGGCAGTAATTATCAGTGAATCATTTTGTAATTTATTTATTTATAATTTATAAAATAAAATGAGGCTGATGATGAGCAAAGAAGTTAATGCTGAGTGAATTGTGAATGAACTCCTTTTGACAAGTTCTCTATTTTTAACTTTTGGAGAAATTTCTTATAAGTTGTAGTGGTAAATTCAGAGTCTCTACAATATGTTTTTTAGCTCTATCTTCAAAATATATCCAATTCCAATTCCCTAACCTGGTCCATGTCATAATCATCTTCAGCTTGGGCCATTATAGAAATCTGTCTGACCTCTCTATTTCCTTCCCTTTCTATCTAAAGCCCATTATCCACAGAGTAGCCAAAACAATTATTTAAAAATACAAGTCAGACCAAGATCCTTATTATTCTCTTTCTTTCTCTACTTCCCACACTATCTCCTCTCTCTCACACATTATATACATTCTCACATTAGAAATTGTGCCAATCTATTCTAATTATCAGTATCACTCATTCCACAAATATCCACATAGCTCTCTTCCTCACTTTTTTCTGGCTTTTGCTCACACATAACATTATCATAGGATCCTTTCCTGTCCACTCTTCATTAAAAAATAGCATCATATACGGTTCATATTTCCAGCTTCTAATTTGCCTTTTTCTTCATCATCCATTATTCATTATCAATCTATCTTTCTAGGAATAGGAATGTGAATCAATGCTATATCTCCAATGCTAAGAATAATACTTACATAAAATTAGCGATCACTAGGTATTTTTGAATAAACAAATGATGAATGAATTCTATATAATATCCAAATGAATTTTTAGTGATATATCCCCAGAAAGAGTATTCTTGAAATTCATCCCTGGCCCAAGGATATAAATACTACCTAATTAATGGTCTATGCAAATTCTTCTATCAAATCATTGAATACTAATTTTTTAAAAATTTAGTTTATGGAAAACTTAGGATATGAAAAATTATGTGCAAGCCTGCATAGGCAATATTATAGAGCCAGGAAAATTATGTATGTTTGGTTTTGGTCTATGATTATTTCTTTTTTGCATATGAACAGGATTTCCACTTTCTGTAAATTATTTAGGCAGATTTAGGGAGGTATTCAAAATATAACAGTAAAGAATAGAAATTTTGAAATGATGTACTATATCTTATAGAGCATAAAAGATTTTAATTCTTCCATGATTTCACAATGATAGTATAAGTAATTCATATAATGATAATAAAGAAAATATCAGGACAGAGTCTAAGGGGTTTCATGCAAGGGACAGAGAACTAAGTACACATTACCCTTATTATTAGTGAAGATTTGTTGTTTGAAGGAGTCATATTTGACTTCTCTAATCAACCTCTAATTGAGTATCTTGAGTTGTATTTAGGAAAGTTTGTATATGGCCTAAGTGATCTACATCAATCTGAAAGGAAAATGTCTCTGAAATGAAATCCTATAACTACATATGCATATGCTCATTTTTTCTTCATAGAGAAATTAAACTATTGAGTAGATTGAAGTAATTACATTTTTCTCTGCTCTTCTAATCTTTGTTTTAGCCTAAAGAGTATTTGAAATGATCTTGAACTACTACCCTTGAGAGAGAACTCATTTGGATGTTTGGAAACCTCTCCTAAGTTTACAAAACATTAGGTTACATGGTCATGTGTTTCTTTGCTCACATCCCTTGATTTTATCTGCTTAGGGCTTACTGAAGACAAAAAGAAAATAGAAATTTTCGATTTCTTCTTGGTTCAATTTAGGGAGGTTGTATGTGTCTAGGAAGTTGTCAATTTCTTCTAGATCTTCCGTTTTGTTGGAGTACAGTTTTTCAAAGTAGTTTCTGACTATCTTCTGTATTTCCATACTGTCGGTGGTAATTTCCCCTTTTTCGTCTCTTATTTTGGTAATTTGGGTTGCTTCTCTCTTTT